>VZTL01083021.1:0-21182 GCA_013400535.1 Scopus umbretta
CCGTCGGCCCTCAAGGGCCTGCCCAAATGTGTGTGTAAGCATCCATGCCACCCCTCCAACCGAAGCGCGGCCTGCAGATAGGTGGGTCCAAGCGGCTGGCCTCATGTGAGGCAGTGAATCCTTAAAACACCTTGAGAAGGGAGGTGGAGGTCAGGCATGGGGTTCGGTTGCTTGCTTGAAGGAGGGGCACTGATCTCTGGTTCCGTGATGACGTGTCCCCCTTGGAGAACTCTTTAAGTGCTGATGTCTATACGTAACAGCCTGTCTTGCCCATGTAAAAGCCCAGTGTCCAGACCCAGGAACACCCCAGGCAATTTGCATGGGGAGGATGGGCAGGCTGTCAGACTGCATCACCTCTTCTGCAAGCCCAGGGGTCTCAAACAAGGGTTGATTTGCAAACCTGAGCTCAGACCAGGTAGTTGAGAGAGATTTAGAGGTTCTCAACAGAGACCAGAGGAGAAGGACCCATGCTTTGCTCTACCTTTCATCAGCTGATGCCCTCTCCATTTCTCTGTCCACGTCGTGCAAGCAGCGGGGATCCAGTTTCCACAGAGCTGGATCTCTGGGTTTGCTTTTGGGGGAGAGACCTTGGATGTAGGCATGCTGCACCCCCTTATCCTCCGTTCCCATCTGGGAATTCAGCAGGATTTGCATCTCCCATCTTTTCCCCTTTTTCTCCTCCTGTAATGTTTTTCTCATCCTTGAACAGAGAGCAGATTTAACTGTCTTCTGAACAAACTCTTAAACTTTTGTGGGAAAAGGCTCGCTCCTGCTTGGCAGGGCACTTTCCTGAGTCCTGAGCTAAAATGTTTGACGTGGTAAAATGAAGTTGTTAAAAAAACACAAGACATTTCCAGTCCTGGTGTGTCTGAGGGTGCCTGAGTGCGTCACGCTGAGTGCTTCACATGGGTTGTTCCCATTCTGGTTGTGAGAAGGTGTGTCAGGAGCTGCATGTTTGAGCAGAGCTGGCAGGTTTGGAGTGTGTGACCCCTGCCCTGGGGCAGACTGTGACTGATGCTTCTTCCTTATTTTTCTTATTACAGAGCCTGAAAACAAACAAAAGAGGCTGAAAGTGATAAAGCTCTTGTGAATGTGACACCAGAGGCACAAGGTATAATGGTCTCCCTCCTCCCTATGCGTAATATATTGGCAAGCCATCAGGAGAAGACATGGTAGAGATCCTCTGGGATTTGTCTGCATTTGAATGTAGGAGGATGGCATGGTGCTAACATGTCTGGATTGAGTTTGTGACAGGGGAGTCATGCTGCTGGGTCCCTGTCATCTTCGTTTCAATGACATTGGCTGTGCTCTTTCATTGTCCTTACAGGGGTGAATACAGATTAACAGGCTTGGTCCTCACAGTACCGTTTCCACAAATAGTTGTGGATAGGCTGTTTTTAGGATGACTAATGTGTGATGTGTTTTCATCCGGAAGCCTGTCCTAGACTGCAGCTCCCGGTGGGTGCCCAGCCCTTCCTTGGACGTGGCTGAGGCTCAAGTCCAGGCCCTCCCAGAGGAGGTAGGTGCAGGAGGCGAGGCTTTCCGCAGCCAGCATTTGGCTGAAGGAGCCGAGGAGGGAGGTGAGCAGGGAAAGGCTGTGAGCTGGCTTGTTGAGAGAGGGATGGGCAGTGAGTTCTGGACAGTGAATCTGTAGAGTCAAAGGAAGTGACTGTCAAAACTAAGCTTTGCCTCCCGTAGACTGCAGGCACTGGTCCTGAGCTGGTGTACCCCAGCACAGCTGCATTTCTCTGGGGACACAGATGGCTTCCCTTGGAGAGGAGCAGGTCTGTAGTATCTGACAGAGGCAGGGTTGGGTGGGAAGGGAACTCTGGAGGCATCTGGCCTAGTCCTCCTCACAGCAGGGCTGACTTTCAAGCTAGACCAAGTTGCTCAGGGCTTGTCCAGTCTAGGGTTGAGCATCTTCCAGCTACCCACAGCTTCTCTGGGTCTGTCCCAGGGCTGCAGTGCACTCAGGAGGAAGAATTTTTTCCTTATGGCTAGTCAAGGTTTCCCTTGTTGCAACTTGTTCCTGTTGCATTTTGCCCTTTTGCTGTGTGTCTCTGCGAATAGCCTGCCATTTCCAAAATGCAATTACAGGGCAACTGTATCTCTTCAGGGTCCCAGAGTAGGCATGGGGCCTTAATCCCCCTTCTCTCCCAAAACTAAGATGGGATGCAAGTGGTTTTTGTACCTGCCTGCATCCACTACTGGGGCTCACATTTCAGACTTTGTGGAAAGGAGTTTGTTTCTTTGTGTGTACATGGAAATAGAGCATCATTAATTTTCAAAAAGAGTTTTTTAGTTGTGCTTCATTTGCACTGTAAAAAAGATGGGGTTTATTTTAAGAAGCTGTTTGGATGCTTCGAGCTGTGTTCCTGCAGCTGGTGAGTTTCTCTTCTCTTGTACTCATTTTTTAGAAACTCAGAGATTTATTCACTAAACTGGAGAAGGATGGGGATGGAAGGCTGAGCTTTGAGGAGCTGCAGTTTGGCTTGTTCAACCACATGACCACCTTTTTCCAAGGTATATCAATGTCTCTCAAGCAGCCAGGACTGTCAGCACTTCATGGGGTGAACTGAAAAGCAGAAAGATTTCTTTGTGAAAAGGATCCTGGTTGATGGCCTTGATCTGCAGGTCCTTGGAGGTGATTCCCAGTAACTTTGGAATAAGGAACCATAAGTCATTGCCAGTTCCCTACACAGGACAGTTCATTTGTGTTTGATGTTTCTACAACATCCTGCAGGGAATTCAGACACAAATCCAGCCGTCACACTTAGAAAGGTTTCTCCATCCATTTCCCCACAAAAAAGGAGGCTAAAGAATGGGTCCTACTGAGAATGATTCAGGCCAAGATGTTTCGTTTCACAAGGGAGTCATTTAATAGTCATTAGTTAGGCATCTGAGGGTGGTGGCTTGGAGGGAAGTTTTTCACTTGTCAGTCAGTTTTTGGGTATGGTCTGGACTTTGCCCACTGCATGGTGACCGAAAGGCTCCCATGGGAGCTGCCTGTATAGGAGCAAACCCTGTGTAGGTGGAGTGGGATGGTAATACAGAACAGCAGAGGGCTGTCGAGCCTCATCTTTTTACGGAGGGAGAAGGATGCATATCCTAGCAGAGGGGAAAGATCACCCCAATTCATTATGTTCAGAAACACTGACATCTCTGCACCTCTTGTGACTGAGGTTGACCCCTTTTTAGTGCATGGAGCAAGCTTCATCCACGCTTTCTTTGTCTGATGTAAAATACTTCTTTCTCCTTAGTGCTTTTAAATCCAAGGACTGGCAAGGCATTTGCAAATGCTTTTGAAGTAACTGCACTTTAATGCACTAAAGTAGAAGTGAATAGCTGATTACCCTGACAGCCAGGACAACTCCATCCAGGATCCTGAGCAAAACAGCTCAAAAACCAAACCAAACCAAACCAAACCTAAAAAAACGCCAAAAAGGAAACAAAGAAAAAAAGAGGTTCTTTTGGCTTAAGACTTTGAGATAACAGTTCTCTGAGGATAGGCTTCCTCCAAACCTGGTATGAAATTGGTGCTCTTGGAGATGGTACCAGTTCTGTATCAGCTTTCTGGGTTCTGCTTTTTGGTTCAGCTTGGCTGAATCTCATTTACCTTTGAAGCTGACCTCACCTAATTTTAGCTTCTAGATCAAACAAAATGTTGGCTGGTGGTCCCCATAGGACAGTTTTCACAAGACCCTCTGATGCTATATAGCTTTCCACGTTGGTCTTTCTGTGGATACTGAATTTTCATGGGTTAGTAGGGAGACCAACGTGCCTGTCATCCCACTCCCTGTGGCTGCCTTAAGGTCAGCTCAGGACATCTCCCTCCTGGCGGCTTGGGGTTGTTTTTAGAACATTCTCCAATATTGATGGTGTCTCTGGAGTTTCCTTTCAGGATCAAAAGCTGTCAGTTTTTCTCTGCCAATTTTGCCCCACTGACTTACCTCCATTCCTTTTTTCCTCAGCGTCAGAGGAGAGCGCGCAGGGAAGCAGTCCGTCCTTCTGACCAGGTTGTGTGGGCCCATGTCTCTTCTCCAGCATCGGCAACAGCACTAGATTTGCCAAGCCTGAACTTGTCATTGCCATCAGAGCCCTGGAAGAACTTAGAGGAGATCCTCAAGGTCTCTGGTGCTGCCTTGTCCAGTGGTGGTGGGTGAAGTGAGCAGCAAGGCCTTTCAGCAAGCAGCTGTCCAGGGTGGAAGAAATCCTTGTAATCAGATTCATGATGGGATGGCAGGGTTTGGCCACCCCAGGGCTGGGGAAAATCTGGGGTAGCTGTGATCTAAGCCTATTTGTGAGGTGGGGGTGGATCTCTGAAAGACTGGAGGGTGGTCAGGTGGTGTAACAACAGAAGTCCTGTTGGCACTGTTAGAACAGGGAGAAAGTGATTTCAGTCTGTGCCATTCTTGCAGAGGCTGAGTAGCAGTGCTGAGGAACCTGGCAGAGCTGCCTGCAGGTTTGGACAGCACACTCATGGTCCCCCGGAGCGGGCTTCAGCATGCAGCTGTCACCTCCTACGGATACAAACTGCAGTGCCTCAGGTAAGGGTGCTGCTCCCTGTGAGGAGCGCCTTTCTGTAGGGTGTGTGTGTCTCTTAATGCACTGTTTGCTGTGCCTGCAGGATCCAGGTGAGGCAGATTGCCAGGGAGAGGAATGAGGCGAGGCTGGACTTGGAGAAAGTGGAGAGACGCTGCCTGCAGCTTGGCAGGGAGTTGGACGAGCAGTACGTCGCTCTGGAGCACGCCCAGAGCAAGCTCAAGTATGAGAGGTCCTTTTGTTGGGGCAGGGAAAATGGTTTTCCTGTGGGTGCCCACAGCTGCTCCCTCCTGTCCCAGTCTCCCTTTAAGAATCTCCCGCTTGTTTTGCCATTGTGTCAGTGGCAGAGAAGTCCCTGAAGACACCACCGCCCCCCCAACCCCCATCATGGTCCCAGCATCTCTCCAACCAAGCTCTCCTCTCCTGCTTTGTGCATGGTGAGAGGGGGGTGTCTGGACCTCGTGGCCATCTGAGAGCACACTCTGGGTGCCCCAACCATGTTGCTTTTTTGCCCCAGGGATGTTCAGGCAGAAATAGAGGCGAAAGAGCTGCTTTTGCAGCAAGCAATCAATTACCAAGCGAAGCTGGAGGCTGATACACAGCTCTTCCGGGGCAAAGAGGCCAGCCTGCAAGGGAGACTGAACCACACGATGAAGGTAAGTAAAACTGCCCTGGGAGAAACATCTTGACTTCTTCAGAGGAGGCAAAGCAGAGGTGGTGACAAAGATTGATGGTTTATGTTGCTCTTGCTGCGAAGGTCAGGAATTTTATGCAGAAGAATCATCAGCCACATCCATACTGTTGAATTAAATACAGAGCTTGTTCCCTTGCCATCACATTGTTAAACTCCCATGTTGTCTGTTTGGAATAGTTTGGCCCTTGGTAACACCTGAACACCTGGTGGCTGAGGCTAAAATTGTGCCAGGGACCATGCCAAAAGCAAAGATGACGGTGTCTGCATGCCTGGGATTTTCCTAGTGCTGTTCAGTGTAGAGGTACAAACAGAGATAGCTCAGGACTTTCTGCCTTTGTTGGCTGTGAGGGAAACCATAGTTTTGTGAAACAGAAGTAGAGATGAGCCTGTGGGGCTGTCTAGCTCTTATTCTGCAAAACCCACTCCTACATCTGTCCTTTGGAGAGATGAGCCAACCTCCAGCCCATGTGGTATCAGCAGCGTGCTGTCCAAAGCAGGGTCTCCTGCGAGCTGTGCTGCATTCAGCATGCTGATGTGCCAGTTGTCTTACAGCTTCCTGCTGAAGGCCTGTGGCCGATGAACCCGTCCTGCAATATGAGGACCCACAACATCAAGGGAATCTTCTCCCTTTTGTCTGCAGGAGAACACAAAGCTGCAAAACAAGGTCACGGAGATGGCTGAGAAACTGGTGGCCTCCGAGAAGCTGGTGTTGGACCTGCAGAAAGAACTCAGCTGTGTTGTGAAGGACAAGGTAGCCTTTCTCTGTTGTGGCTAAATAGCAACTTTTCAGAAACTTATCAAAAGATTGACCCTTTTTTATGAAATCTTGCATATTTTGGGTCAGTTGTTACGGTCTCGCCCCTTTGAACTCTCCTGCGCATTAACGACATTAGCCGGGAAAGAAAAAATACTGGCTTTTAATTTAGGCCTTTCGAAGTTTGAAAAAAAAAAAGCTGAGTTTGAAAAAAAAAAATTGCAATTATGAAAATTCTACAAATCTGCAGTCTTCAAGTGGGAACTTTAGAGTTTAGTTTCCAGAAAAAAAAAGCTTTCTTTTTCACAAGTATTGAAGTAAAGGGTTAGTTTTAGTGTCTTCCACTCCAGCAAAGCACCTGGTAAAATGGATCTGGGGAAAGGAATGAATCTGTGATCGTGTTAGCTAGTTTGGGAGAGCTAGCCTGCCTGTAGTTTGGTGCCTGTCACACATGAAGAAAAATGTTTTTCCTTCTCTTTCTGCATCTGACCCATCCCAGAGGTGGCAATAGGAACCCTTCCACTGAATCTATGGGTGTAGCACCATGACTCTGGTAATTTAGTTGAGCTTTTGCCTCTCCATTTGGAGAGGTGATAATTTCCTTGATGAGAAGTGTTTCCCTGTGCTTGTGCAGCTTGGCCAGGTGGAGCCCCACAGCCCAGAGCTCCTGAACCAGACCGAGCGCTTTGCTGAGATTGTCCTGGAGTATGAGCGGCAGTGCCAGGTACGGGTGGGAAGCTCTCCATCAATGCTGTCATGAAAATACAGCTCTCATCGGCACATCTTTTGGGCACTTTGGCCTGAGGAAGAGGAAGGAGGCAGCCCTCATCAGAGTGCAGAGGGTGGATTCCTCTTGCCTTCCTCAGAATCCTTTGGCAGGAGGCAGGACACAGCTGTGCCCTCAGGAAAGCAGCCTGTCTCCTTGCTCCTGCAGCCCTCCATGGGTTGGTTCCCTTGCTGGGATATGGGGAGGGGGGAATAGGGGTGGGTCATAAATTCCTCCCTTCCTGGCACCCTGTAGCCATGGACCATTTTATTTGGGAACCATGTAGCTCTGTGTGTAAGGACAGACCACACTGGGCTCTGTTGCATTTCTTGAACACAAGGAAACAGCTGTTCTCCTTTGGAAAGCATGTTATCAGCTAAATTCTTCTATCTTTTTGTTTGTCCCTTTGTCCTTCTTGCCCCACTTTAACAACCCCTACAAAACTTACTGCTGCTGGACTCTGCTAGAGAGTCAAGGTGAGCCTGTACAGGTACCTGGTGTGTGTGTGTGTGTGTGGTCCAGGCATTGGTGTTGTGTGTATTGTACCTCCTACAGGGTGCTGGGCTTCTGCCCAGAACTTTGGGCTCTCTGGGACATCAGCAGAGTCTCCGCTTCCCTTCTCTCATTTTAAAGTGACTTGTGTATCTTGCATGTTGTGAGTTGCTGGGTGCTTGTGCCTTGGCTCCTGAGTCCTGTGCTTATTGCATTGCCCATTTGTTTCCAAGTGCTATGTGTGACTGGGGAATACCACTGAGTAGAGACGATGACTTACCAAATCCCTCCAGCAGGGGCTGAAATCTGCATTTTCAGCAAAACCATTTAATGGATGCAGCAGACAGCCCTCTTGAAGCTGTAATTAAAGGTAAACATGCTGGAGCGCTATCCAGCGCAGCATTGCTCCAGGTGGCACTAGGGGCTCAGTGCTGCAATTTTTCCTCCCGTTGAGCAGCCCCAGAATTGTCCCTAAGAATGCTGATGGAGAGGTTCGGCCTTCATGCTTCACCTGCCCCTGTGAAGGCACGCACTCGGGTTTATCCTTTACCCTTGTTGAATGCTGTCAGCCTCCCTCCTCCTCTGCTGTCCTGTTCAGAATGGAGATTAAACAAATTGAGTTTGCTTTTGTCTAGATCTGCTCAACCATATTTATTAATGGGATCTTTAGAAGTATCCTAGTTCATAGTCTCTTGCAGCCCATCAGTT
This sequence comes from Scopus umbretta, assembly GCA_013400535.1. NCBI lineage: Eukaryota > Metazoa > Chordata > Aves > Pelecaniformes > Scopidae > Scopus > Scopus umbretta. The sequence goes on from VZTL01083021.1 coordinate 7,957, forward strand.
TCCTGGGTGGCAGCATTTGGGATATAATTTGATGTCTGCTCAAAGTGGACAGGCCAGAGGGAGGCAGGATGCCTTGTACACTGTTGCTTCCACTATGGGATGGAGGGTGTGAAGTGAAACAAGCAGTTGCCCAGGTCCAGACACCCTCATGAAAGTGGCTCATTGCATGGGTGTGGTGGCTCATAGTGTGGTGTTCAGCTGTGGGACTCCTTGCTGCAGGCTAACGTTGGCACTGAGATGGGATAAACGCCTGTGTTAGCCTCTTAGGGTGTCTCTGTGCTAAGCAGGCAGCAGGACCTGCCTCGTGCTCTGCTTCCCATGGGATCAGCACCTTCTTGCCTCACTTTCTTCCTTCTGCAACCTAGAAATGTTCCCTTCCAGAGCCCTGTGGGACTTGCTTCACCGTAAATCCTGCCGTTGCTTTGTTTGCGTACAGTAGTGCTTGTTGGCTAGCCCAGATGACCACAGGAGTGTCTTGAGGATGTAAATGCGAACCTCTGGGCTGTGTGAGGGACCGTACTGAGATCACGATGTTTCTCATGTGTTGGCCACTAGCAATGGTTTTATTTAAGGAGGGGTCTCAGGAGGTCCAACCCTCCGAGGTGTCTGCAAAAGCCCTTGGTATTGTGCGTTTTTGCATGCAGGGGCAGTTGCTTGTGGCTCTTCATGCTTTACAGTGTCTAATGATGGTTCTTGTAATAGTGGTTGCAGTAATCTGGGCTTCTGTTTCTTCACTGGCTCTTCCAAAATCTCTCATCTCTGCCTGTTTGGGATGGAAGAAAATCCCCCTGCCTTATTCTCTGACTGTGCTGGTGAGGGGGCTCTGCTCTTCGTGCTGCAAGAGAACCTGAGTACACATGGCGGCTGGGAGCGGTGGGTGCTTGAACCCCTGCAGCCCTGGGGAGCTTCGTAGCCGCATCCTGACCAGTCTCTGCTTCAGGTGCTGTGGGACGAGAATGGAGTGCTGCGGAGAGAGCTGGAAAGGCTGCGTCTCCAGCTACAGAAGAGCAAGGCTGAGAGAGAGCTGCCAGCTCTCAGTAAAATGCAGGAAGGTTTGGTGCCTCTCTATCTTCTCAGCAAGAACAAGGTTCCCTCCACATCAGAGTTTCCATGGGAGTGTGAGGTGACTTGTTATGCCTGAAGCTGCTGCTGCCAGTTCTGGCACTGGGCAGCCATGGAAGGGAAGAAGGGGATGATAGGTGGTGAGGAGGAAGGAGGTGGAGGGAAGGAGGCTCTTCCAACTCAAGAGCTGGTGATGGTGACCTGTGGACTAGGCAGCTGGGAGTGAAGAGGCAGATTTTCACTGTTGAGGAAGCACAATATAATAAAGAGGAAGTACCCCCAATCTGGGTTGGGGGATTCAGGTTGAGCATTAGGAAGAAAATTCTGGCCCAGAGGGGTGATGCGGCCCTGGGACTGGTTGCCATGTAGATGGGGGATCTCCATCTTTGGGGTTGTATGTACTCTGACTTGATGAAGCTGCAGCCACCCTGATCAGAACAGCCAGGCCTGTGCTGTCTTGTAGGTCTGACCTCACAGGGTTCCTCTTGGCCAGTGTGCTGCTCTCCCAGCTGCCTGGTTCCCAATTCTGCATGCACAGAGAAGTCACTCTCAATGGAGCAGCTCCAAGAGCAGCTGTGGGACCTGAAGGTGCAGCTGGAGACCAAGGTGAGGAGGGTGGGGGGAGATGTCCTGACCTCTTGGCACAACTGCTTGGTAAGCACCCTGCTACAGCATGGCTGATGGGGCATCTGCTCCAGGAGGGTTGCTGGAGAGTTCAGGCTGGGGAGCAGGGTATCTTGTCTGGGGTTATTACCTGTGCTTCCCCAGCCCATCTTAGCTGGTAGGAGGGTTTGGAACCCTCAATAGCTGGCAAAGGCTTTGTAGAAACCTCTGTCACCTTGTGAAGTGTTTGTGTGGGTCTTACTCCTTATGGGGAACCAGAGATTAATTCTACTCAGTGTTGCTGTCACAGTAAAACCAGTGACAGGACCAAGAGGAGAAGGAGCCAGGTGTTTCCTGAGGGCATGGGGGCCAGTATCGGAGCCCTGTCTCCCTGGGCTTGCAGCACAGTTTTAACCTGCTTGCCCTAAGGTGACAGTGTGAGCCCAGCCATCCCTTTAGACAGCAGTGAGTGCTCATGTGAGAGGCCTCAGTTTACACCTTCACTCCTCCTTTTGCTGCTGAACTAAGAGGTTGGGGATTCTTGCTGGGTTTCCATTGCAGCACTGCAAGAGTAAATCCTAAACTGCCACACAGGTGACAAACAGTTCAAGGAGCACAAAGCTGCTTGCAGATCTTCTGCCTGCTTCACGATCCTGCCTTTGTGCTTATCAAATCGTGGAGTTTCTAGCATTTACAGGGGAGCTATGGGCTGCAGCAGCTACTCACCACCACATCTGGGACAAGGGACCGCTCTGTGGGGTGGCGGAAGGATATGAGGAGCAGAGGCAGATGATCCCCTGGCCTCTCCCTTCTCCTCTCTGGGGTCCTTTGCAAACAAGGAGAAAGGGCAGAACTGTGCTGCTTTCTGGCAAGAGCTGGGACCCACCGATATCTGTTTGTGGGAGGCTGTGGCGTGAGCGTGATTATTGCCCTAAATTCAGCAGGGACCAGAACTGCCTGAAGAGTGTCCCCTGTTGAGAGGGACCAATAGATCAATCTGAGTCAGAGTTACTGGAGGAGAGGGGAGCTCTCGGGAGCATGGTGCTAATATCCAAATCCTGTCTCCTCCCCAACAGACAAACTATTACGAGGAGGAAATCGAGCTAATGAGGAAAAACATTGTGAGAGAGAGGAAGGACAGTGAGGAAAGCTTCAAGGCTGAGATGCGCAAGATGAAAGACCAGAAAAGAGACCTGGAAGAAACAGTTGCAAAGTACTGGGCTATAATTCATAGCCTGAAAGAGAAAAAATGTGTGTGGAGCCTGGAGCTGGAGGAGAGGTTTGAGACGGAGCAGGCCAGCGTGGGTCAACAGCACACTGAAGGCATTTACCATCCGGGGCAGCAGCTGGACCAGGAAGGAGAAGAGATGAGGACGCAGTGCAGGGACAGAGAGAGCCTGAGGTCTGGCACCATTCTTTTCTTTGGGGCACTAGTGGGGGACTAGGGGTGCATCCCTGGCTCATACCAGAGTAGGTTGGGCTGATTTCTCATGGGGCTGGAAGGCTGCTTTAATTTGGAAGAAAATCTAGGCGGTATTGCAAGGCTGCAGCTGTTTGAAGTGAGACATCTAAACTCCACTTACATAAGTGCTTTTATTTCTAGACCTTAAGTTTCCTTGCATGTTCTACAAGCTTGTGTCAGAGGCAGTGTCCAGCAAAGACTGTATCTCAAAACAGAGAAATAAGAGAGCTTTCATCAGTGTTTTCTTATTATCTCTTTCTTGGTCCTTCAGCAAACCTGCCTCTACTTGCTAGATCATCACAACCTGCTGCCTTAAAAGCAGCAAAAAATGGCTTAGATTTCTCTATATAGCCAAAACAGACTGGTTTGTAGGAGAGTTAGTTTGTCACTAAATGACTGTTTGTCTTCCTGTGCTTGTGGTGCCAGTTCTGCAATCTCCTGAGGGGCCAGAATGGCCTTGCAGAGGGGACTGGAGAGGAACTGGACAGGAAATTGTTGCCTGTCCATGCCTGTCCCCTCCTGCTTTCCAACACACCCCACCACTGTCCCCAGGCTTTCCTCCTGCCTCTCCCCTGCTGTGCCTCCCTTCACTGCCTCTTGTCAGGAGCAGAGTCCCCTTCGGCAGTACACAAGCGGAGGGTTTTGCTAGGTAATTACCTCCGGTTTAGGGCTGAGGAGCTGAGATATGGGGTAGGTGTGGGAGAAAGGTGACAAGGCATTTGAGCTGTATTACCACCATCTCTGGTGAATGGTAGAAGGACTGGCTGTAGTGGGGAGCTTTCAGAGTTGTTGGAAAACATCTGATAGATGAGTCTTTGAGAAGTGCAAAATGGCGTGGGAACTTTCTGTAACGTTTAAGTAATTGCCTTGACTTTGCAACCTAAGGAAGACTTTGCATTGCCTCTCCAGCAAAAGTACGTTCTGAAGCTGGCTGAGCTTTCCAAGCTGTGTTATCGAATCCAGGTCAGCAAAATGGTTTTTATCCTTAGGAAAGATGCAGAGGTTGAGCATAATTGAGAGCTGTCATGGAGTGAATGCCAGCATGAGGACAGCTGTAAGGCTTTGTTGCAGCAACATCAGTGTGAGAGGAGGTGATTTCCCAATGATAAAGGCTCCAAGGGGAGACCTTTCAAGAGCAGCGTGTCCAGGAGAGGCAGCAGTGGAAGTGGAAGGAAAAGGACATGGTCTCTCTGGAAGAAGAGGCAGCTCAAGTTGGAAGAGAAGGTTAATGAGGAACAAGTCAAGATGTGTGAGATGCTGGCTGATGAGAAGAAAAAGAGAAAAAAAAGCACCAGGATGAAATGGGAATAATGCAGAGATCATGGGGCTGAGGACTCTGGTGTTGGAAGGGACAAGGTGTCTGGACAGCTGCCCTCTGGGGGGAAGAGAGCAGATTCCCAAGACTCAGATGAGCAGGTAGACCAAAATTTCCTGTTGCAACCTCAGCACTGAAAGAACAGAGAAGAAATGAGAAATTGTGTGATGGATGGACCAGTGCAGACAGTGCAGATGGCTGTTGCAGAGAATGACCTGCTCAATCTAGAAGCTGGAGCCAAAGCTGAAAGCATTTGTCAAAGAGAAATGAAATCTTGATAGACAAGGGGTTGTGCTTGGGAAGGAGGCAGAGAGCGCAAAGTTAAATGATTTGCCTTTGGACAGCAGATGCAGCAGCATGTCAGGACATAGACAAGAGGGCAAGAGGAGGAAAAAAAAGCCCTGGAAGACAGAGTGGCACAGCAGCATACGAGGAAACGTGACTTTCGGGCTGTCAAAATAGAGCTGGAGAGAGAAAGGAACGGGGTGAAACTGGAGCTGATGCAGTTTAAAGACATCGTGCACTGGCTGGAAAATGAACCCAGAGCTCAAGAGAGTGGCAGGTTTGAGTGCAAAGGCAGTTTGCAGAAGTAACACAGTGCTGCTGCTGAAAAAAAGCAGATGCAGGCTGCTTAACACGATGGTCCAAGATGCTCTAACAGCGGCTATGTTCTCTCTTGACACTCTAACAGCAGCTATATTCTTTCTTGACACTCTGTAACAGCAGCTATATTCTATCTTGCTGTTCCCCGCATGTCTTTTACTAACCATGGGAGTGTGGTCAGAGAGCTGGGATGTGCTCACATGGCTGTGGCTGACCATGTGCTCGTCTCCTCTGCTTTGTACAGCTGAATGTGGGTGTTGGAGACACCACAGGAAGCACGGCATGTGAATCCTGATGTAAAACTGACTCAGAAAGCAGCTGCTGTGAGGAGCGTCCTGCCAAGCAGGGGGAGCAAACACCACACATCCCATGCAATAGTCCTCTCGCTTGACTGGAGAAGAGCTTGCCCATTCAGCTCCTTTGCCTCCCACATGCAGTGTCACGAACTGCAATGCTGTCCCCCCTGCCAGGACGGACAGTCCATTCTTCTGTGCTCTCCCCTGAAGAATTTGGTCCTGGGTGGACCTGGGGTTTAGCAGTAGCTATTGCATAGGACTGTCTGTTTAACACAGGACTGAACTTCCTTCCCACAAGTGCCAGTATTCGTGGCCTCATGGGAGACTGGGAATACCAGTAGGAGTGGAAGGATAATGAGGCAGAGAGAGGCTACCTTGGATTTGGGGTCATAGCTGTTGTGTCCAGCACTGTAAAAACACAGAGGCCTCACAAGCAAGCTGACTTCTCCAGACGCGGCTCTACTGCAGTTGAGGGGTTGGACTCACCACCTGGTTGTCCTGTAATGAAGTCTCGGTGCACCTTGATGAGTCAAATCACTTTATTTCCACTCCTTGGCAGGCCTGCAAAATAATTTCAGCCAGCTGGATGCCACACAAATTCAGGGTCTGATGCTATTTGTCCTTATTCCCCTTTACTTCCTTTCCCTTGAAGACCTGCTCCTTCTATGCCAATGTCTCTTGATTGTCCTCACATGGTTTGTGTGAATTATTGGATTTTTTTTCTCAGATTTCTTTAGTTCTTGCTGTCCTCGCAAACCAAATGGGAATAGAGCAGGGAGCCAGTGTAGGATGCCAAGACCATACTGGACTTTTGCATGGTTTTCTCACTCTGCTGTCTCTCCCTGCAGGGGAGAACTGTGCCGGCTGCTGGAGGAGAACAGCTTGCTGAAACGTCAACTTGGGAGACTCCAGCAAGAGCTGAGGCTAGCAAAGGAGAAGGGCACTGAACATGATGAGTAAGAGAGGAGCCAGCTGTGGGAGGCTGGCAAATGGGTGAATAGCTAATGCTTGTAAAACGAACAGCCACTCAGGTGCATTTTACCAGATTTCAGCTGGCTCAACCTGCCTTTTGTTTTCTCATTTCTGAGCAAGCCAGCACTCTCACACCCTTCACTCCATGCAAAAGCAGCCAGTGCTGGGATGGGCTTGGCCAGCCAAAGGCTTGGGCAAGCCAGAACACAGGGTCCAGACCTGGGTTTGGGGATGGCTGTGGGGATGGGTATGCCGAGGGAGGAAAGGATGGGCTTCCTCGCTACACAAACCTTTTGGCCAATGGCCTGCTGCTGCCTTAGGAAGCTTGAGATAGGTACTGGGGTTACCCACTGAGCCATAAATCCAAGGAGAGCCAGGTTTCTGGTGTGAATGCTCCCAAGAGTCTGCTAAGCTGACGCTCCCACTGTTCTTCACCCACTGATTTTTAGGCCTCTGACAATGTTGCAGGGCTTTGGATGTCCCCAGCCATCTGCCCTGGGCTGGGCTGAGTCACCTGTTGGGGCAGACACCTGACCCACTTCTGAATCGATTCAGGACCGTATTCGTTTTGCTTCCTGTTGCAGGCCAAATCCAGATGTGTGGCTCCCCAAATCGGGGCTCTTCTCTGAGGGGCCGTGGTTTGCTGCTATCTGGCCTGAAGCTGATTGTGTCCCTCTCCCTGACAGGAAACACGTGAGCAAGTTGGGCAGAGAGAAGGTGGAGGAGCTGGCTGAAATAGCAGAGTTAACAGCATTGGTAAGAAGCCGTTAACACTAACTGACAGGCTCTTGGCTGAAGGATTTAGGAGGACAAAAACTGCACTTGCTTACAGAGGAGAATGGGAATGTTTTTTTCAAACATTCAAACCCAGTCTTGCTTTGAAGAACTGGCTTCATTTTATAGCTTGTCAAGTAGGGAAAATTTGACAAAGGCCAGTGAAGGTCTTATAGAAGGGAAGGTGTTGCTACAAAATCTCTGATGAGGTTGACTTTACCTACTTGCACTCTTTCTTCCAGAGATTTTGCTCATTCCCAGTCTGAAACCCACATGCCCATGAGCCCTTGGACACGTGTGCACACAAGGCCTGGCCAGGATTGCTTGTGTGCAACGTGGACGAGGGTTGCAGGCTTTTAGTTCCTCACCCTGTTCCTGGGATTCCTCATGATTCTTGTCCCTGTTTTTTGGATGTCTTTTGTATTCTTTGGGGCCATCAAGCCGCAGCAGGGTGTCCTTTGCTGGCCCTTGCTGGCTTCAGCTTCCATTAACCTTCAGCCACAAAACTGCTGCCCATTGTCTGCTTTTCCTCCCTTTGAGGAAAGCTGTGTTGGTTGCCCACTTTCCTGGGAGGCTAGCAGGGGAATGGGTTGTGGGGTGTGCTGCTGCCCTGCTGTTAGATGCATGCTTTCTGCTGACATGTTATCTGTGCTGTGGTCTGGTCAGACCACAGGCCAGAAACTGTACCTTGCTCAGCATTACTGCTGGGGACCGTATTCTAGGAGCAATGTCTGGGGGATGGTGCCCTTTTACTGTTGATGCAGGCTGCTCTTGTAGACCTTACTCTGCTCTTTCATCTGGTACTTTCACACGTACACACAGACATGTTTCCATTCATATTGTGTTCTTACCAATCTTAATATTTCGGTTACACATCTGTAAAGTTGCTCCCCCCTGCTTTCCCTAGTGACCTCCTCCAGGAATATCATCTCTGTGGGTTTCTTACCCGGGAATGCTGTGCTTGAACTCTGCTGCTGGGCTTTGGTCAGGCTGGGAAGTGAGGGCACTTGTCCCGAATGCCCACAAGGCCCTGCAGCGACAGCAGTGTTCCACCCAGCAGCGACAGCGTGGGACAGGTTAAGTCTGTGTTGTCTCTTTTCCCACCCCAAGCCTCTGTGCGCAAATTGGGTTTTTTTTTCTCAACCTTTTCCAGAGTGAGAAGAGGAAGGGGGAGGTCTCCCACCTGAATGTCGGGATGCGTCAGCTGGGCTGTGAACTCACTGAGCACAAGGCCAGCCACAGCCCTGGCACTGTCCAGCTGCGGAGCCAGAGGCTTGCGGATGCTGAGTGGCTACAAGGAGCAGATACTGCCACAAGGCTGGAGCACCACCAGCAGCACGCAGCATGTTGGGTGGAGACGGAACTGCTCCGACAGCAGCTCAAGGCCTTGCAGGAGAAGGTGGGTGTCATTCAGTTGGTGGCAGGGTGGCAGGCTGCTGAGTGGTCTCTCTGATGTTGGTATTGCCCTACTCAGGGCTGTATTGGACACCTTCCCCAGGCAGAAAAGACTGTCCTCTTCCTCTTTGTGGGGGACAAAGGGCTCACCCTCCTGCTCAGATATGTCTGAAGCCAGTTCAGGTGTAGCTTGGGACAGGTCCTTGCTCGCAGCTGCCCCTGTGGTGTCCCCTCTGTCCTTGTCCTGTGCAGGCTGGCTGGGCAGAGGAGATGGAGGCTGAGTGGAAGTGGCTCACACAGGAGTGCTAGGAGCTGTGGTTCCCAGTGGCTCAGCTGACAGAGGAGCTAGAGTTGTGGCAGGATCAGGTAGGGGCTGGACAGGGATGACAGGGGCTAGGCAGGCCATGTCTGAGGGGAGGGAAACAAGGTGATCAGAGCACGGGAACAAGGGACACCAGGATAGAGGAAAGCCGATGTGAGAAACCTCCAGATATGTTAATATCCCTCTCCTGCCTTCTGCCTTGGGGACAGGCTCAGGGAGTGGCTTTCCAGAGTACAGCTTGCTCAAGTCAGCCACCCCTAGGGCAAAGCTGGACCAGACCAGTACCAGGTTTGCCCTTTGCTGGTGGCAGGAAGCAGGGGACATGTAGTACAGGCAGGGATTGAAGCCCAGCTTGCCTGGGATGTATCCAAGAACAAACCCCGGTGAGCAGCACCCTCTGCCTGTTGCCATTTTTGACGTAGTCCTTGGTGCTAGGACTCCCTCCCAGAGGATCCCTCCCACAACTTCTGCTCCTCGCTGCTCAGCAAGGGGAGCATCTCTCACCAAGGGGTCCTTGTTTCTCCTGCAGCTCTCGGTGCTCTCCATCTCTGGCTTTGTAGGCTGCCCAGCAAGCACCCTCCCATGGTCCTGCTGCTCCGCTGTGGCCATGCTGGCCCCTGAGGTGGGGGCTGAGGGTGCTTCCTAACCTCTCCCCTCACCCGCAGCACACCCTGGGTCTGTCTCATTGCTGGCACAAAGCTGTAACCAGCTACCCGCCTTCCTGTGTTACAGCTCTTGGAAGCCAAAGCAACCCTGAGCCTGGCCCAGACTCGGCATGCTCTGCAGTTGCAGCAGGCCAAGGCCCAGATGAACAACATGGTGCCAAAGAAACGGTTTGAGCAGCTGCAGACCAGCTTGAGAGAGGAACAGTGCAAGGCTCAGCAGCTCCAGGAAAACCTCCTCCGGCAGGCTGAGCAGACACACGGGCAGCTGGCCAGGACCCAGGTAAGCAGGGAATTGGGGAACTCAGTCAAGGGTACCAGGGAGGGAGCACTGCTAGCTTGGAAGGCAACTGTGGTCAAAGCCATGAGATGTTTGGGTGGAAGATGCTATATATAAAAAGCCCACGTGGAAAATGCAGGGAGTTCATTTCATGCACGGAGAAAATCTGATCTTCGAATTCAGCTGCAATTTTCATTCCTTAGGAACCCAGTCACTGCCCTGCACTCAAACAAGAGCCCTCCCCACTCTAATCCACCTACCCCAGACCAGATTCCTTGTGCCTCGAGGAGCAGGAGTTATCCAGGGAGACACTCTTGTGTTGGCTCAGGCTGGGGAAAGAAAGTTTGAGCCCTTTATGTGGAAATGTAGCCTGCGCAGAGTGAGGCGGTTTTATCTCTAGGGCAGCGGACAACAAGGTGTTGGGTTTTTGTGAGTTTGTCCTTTGTTTCAGGACACTGTGATTCAGTTGAACTAACCTGGGCAAGGATGGAGTGAATTATGAACAAGGACTTGAAATGAGCAGACACAAACCCAAGGAAACTGTGTCTCTCCCTGGGCTTTTCTGGACACAGCTGAGCAAGAGGAGGGCTCTTTTTTTTTTTTTTTACAGAAAACATTGCTGGGAAGTCCATGCCTTGTCTTCAAACCAGTTAGTGCTGACCTAGGGAAGGTTGTACTGCTCTAGACACTTGTCCCACTGCTCTTTGCATCCTGTACCACCTCTGCTGATGCCCTCATGTTCTCCTTCAGGGAGTGTGAAGGTCTGTGAGCGGGGCCCTGGGGAAATGCATGGGCCAGGATTGTCAGGGGCTGGGTGGGGACAACCCAACATTAGGCTTTGTTGCCCACTGCAGGAGGAACACGAGCGTCTGTTGCAGGCAGCTGTGGAGCAGGCAGAGGGGCTGGAGCACGATCTGAGGAGTGCCAAAGCTGTGCTGGCAGAGAGGACGGCTCAGCTCAAAGATGCCCAAGTGAGTGCAAGGGGGTTTAGTGCTGCCTGTCTCTGCCTGGCTGGGACCTCTGCATGGGGATGCTGAACCTTAAGCCTTCTGTCCCTGCTGTAGGCCGAGCTCTCCAGGAACAAACTGGTGATTGAAGACCTTTGTAAGGAGAACAGGGGGTTTGCAATGGCCCTGCAGGCAGCTGAGCTGAAGCAGAAGGGCACTGAGGAGAAGAAACAGCTGTTGGAGGAGCAAGCCTCAGCTCTGAAGCAACTCATCGGAAAAATCACGCCAGCATCTCTGAGTGGGTGATAGGACACCTGCTGTGGCAGCCCTGCCTGTGGTCCTGGCCAGGGTTTGTCAGGTGCAGAAGGGGAGGTATGGCTGGGTTGGGAAATCCTTGTCCTCCCTGGTCTTGCCAGGATTTTCCTGGGTAGAAAGAAAATGGGGAAACCAGACAGATTCCTTTAAGGTCCTGTGGATAGCTGAATTTTCCTACTGAAAGCACCAGCTTTGGTGCCTTTCTCAGTGGCAGTGTGCTGTTGTAAGTCAGGTCTGTCTCAGGGCAGCCATTCCACAGGAGCTGCCTGTGCTCTGGCAGCATGTTTGGTGGTGGTGTGGATGTTCCCTCTCTGCAGAGGGTTACTGTTGGAACCATGCTGTTACAACTGGAAAGCCGGGGCAGGAGGGCTTGCAGGTTCCTGCATCTGGCTCACTCCAAGCAGGAAAGCTGTGTTGTGGCATTAAAAAGTTTGCAATATTGCAGCACCTCTTGCCATCTCCAGTCTGCTCTGTATGTCAGTAGCCTCCCCTAGCTGTTGCTGAACTTTTATTCCCTACAGCTCCTCTTGGGCTCTAGGAGACTCTGGCCCCCCTAAAGCCTGAGGGTAGGATCCAAGCCAACCTGCTGCCAGATTGTTGCCTCTGCAGTGAGCAGGACAGAGGGGCTGAGGGAAGAGTCTTCTTTCAGTTTGAGCCTCCAAGGCTTGGGGCACAGTTGGTGACCCCTGCTGAGCACTGCACTTCTTCAAAGGAGACCAGGAGACATGGTAAGTGAACTACATCATCTTCCTTGTTGGCCTTCACAGACTGGCAGCGAGTACTGCTCGTGCCAAAATAAGTTGTCTAAAAGGCCACAAAGCCAAGCATTCACATCAGCAAATACCAAATGTATTGATCTGCCCAGGGTGTTACCCTCTGCATGGAGGATGCATCGTTGTCGCAGTGCCCCTGCCTTGCTCTGTGCAGAGCAGAGGGTATTTACATGGGGGCTGTGGTTGCCGCTAGCTGTGAAAGGACTCCTAGGATTTGGGGGGCTATGGAGACTACTGTACAAGAGAGACTAGACAAGCCTAACTGGCTCAGGGTAGCAAAGCAGAGGCTGGACAAAGTCAATACAAAGAAGAGGGCTTAAAAATAGCTCAAGTTGTTGCTGGCTCAAGAACAAAAGGCGATAAATTGGCTGTGAGCTAAAACTCAGCCACTGCCTTTAAGTCCCAGCCTGCCAGGGCAGAGGGGTTCCCCAGCCCTGGGACAGTGCCCGGAGATGGCTGGAGGCTGTGTGCCTCCTTGCTCTACGCTCGCTTTTTCTGCCCTGGTGGGTGACAGCTGAGTCTCCTTTCTTTGCCTTGGAGGCAGCCCTGATTACAAGGACCACGAGGGAAGCTGGGCTATTACAAGGAGGGAAGCCCCACAAGGGTGTGGGCTAGCTCAGGGAGTTTCCTTGGCTGGGAGAGCAATGCAGCATTTATTGGGTATTTTTCCGGTTCCTGTATTCTTCCCCAAGTATTTGCTTTTTTGGCCCCTGTCAGAGATGGGGGCTAGGCAAACCTCTAGTCTTCCCTAGGACTTAAGTTTTTGGAAGTGTTCTCTCTCGGCCACTACTCAAGAGTGAGAAGCTCCATTAGGAAAACCAAACAGGGGAAGCAGCTCTTCAGCCTTGCTCTGGTTTTATGCTAACTGGAATCCTTAAAACACTCTGCTCCCTTTCCCACCCCTACTCCAAAGAGTCCCTAGGCCCTGCCAGACCAGTGCTTTAGGGAAGGAGACTTCATAGAGGGCCAAGGCACAGCTCAAGCATGCTGGGAGAAACCTTGGCCAGGCCCATGACCCAGACTGCAGTGCTCCTTCACTCATGAAACACTCCTGACACTTCATGAAACACTTCACTCAGAAACAACATTTGTAGGCGTCTGAGGGGAGACAAGGCTTCATGTCTAATCCCAGAAAGAAGCTCGTGCAGCTTCATCTGACACCTAAATAACCAGTTGAGCATCACCCTGCAGGGTAAAGGTGGGTTGGGCCAAAGAGCCAGGTCAGAGTGTTTAATGAACACAGCGTTAACTCTTGAAAAACACTAAATTGAAGGCTGAAGCAGTTCTTTATTTTGCAACCATGGAGCTCTCCTGGCTTCCGGAGCCCAGCTGGTTGGTCTCTTACTCCTACATACACAGTGTGAACAAAAAACTGCTCCAAACAAAAATGCATTCACCAAACCTGCTCGTAGCTGTCGGGCTTGGATAACACCCCCTTCCCCCCC
>VZTL01083022.1:0-14945 GCA_013400535.1 Scopus umbretta
GCGTGGGGGCTTCGGGGCCGGCCGGCGCCGGCCGCGGGGCTCAACGCGCCGCTCCCCTCTTTGCAGCGATCCCGACAACGTCGCTTTCTGCGTGCTGGCCACGGACGAGGAGGATGAGGGGGACATTGCCCTGCAGATCCACTTCACCCTGATCCAGGCCTTCTGCTGCGAGAATGACATTGACATCGTGCGGGTGAACGACGTGGCCAAGCTGGCTGCCATCGTGGGCCCCAGCGAGGAGTCTGGGGAGCCGCGGGACCTCCACTGCATCCTCATCACGGTGGGTGTCCCGCAGGAGGCGAGCGGTGCTCGGTGTGCTGTCCGCCAGGGCTGCGCTTGTGCTGCCGGCCTCTGCACGGGATGGTTAGAGCCTTTCAGGGGCGGCCCCGTGTCCCTGCTGGTGGTCAGATCCTCTTCTGGGCAAAGAAAGGGGGCTTGGCACACACACCGTACAGCAAGTCAGCTGAGTAGTAGTAGAAGGCTACACTTCTCGTAACTGTGGATTTCCTCTGTTGCCCACAAGGGCAACATCTCTGCTTCCTGCTTTGTCTGTCAGGACAGAAACCATCTGAAAATGCCTTGCTTCCTAAGCTAATGCTTCTGTAAATATTGTGATGACCTCAGCTGGTGGGCAGCACTGATGGTGTGCAACTTTTTTTCTTTCTGGCAGAACCCGAATGAAGATGGCTGGAAGGACCCAGCTCTAGAAAAGCTGAACTCGTTTTGTGAAGAGAGCAGAAATGTCAATGACTGGGTGCCAACTATCACCCTGCCTGAGTGACGGTGACCCAGTGCACTAGGGAGGCTGAAACCTTTGTTGCATTCTCAACGTGGCGTGGGTTCACCAAAGTGTGCAACAAGCTGCTGATTCCATGGATTAGCCTGGTCAAGAGACTGGATTAAAGTCACTCAGACTGGCATGCAGTGGGCTCTTACGGAGGAGAAAGAGAAGAACAGCTCGCCTCACCAGTGAGCCTCAGTAGGCTGCAACCGTGGAGGGGCTGACATACCATGGAACTGAAAGAAGTATTGCAAGTTTCCTGGTCAAGTGGAGCTGTTTCAGAAGGCAGAGAGAAAGTTGGGGGAAGCAGGCCAAAACTTTCAAGAAGGAATGGACAGGGTACTGTAACTAGGAACTGTCGGTGCTGTCTACAAAACACAGAGAGAAGGGAGCATCAATATTTGATGGACCACTAGGGACTGGTTACTAAGATGAATATAGAGACTCCAAAGTGGACAGACTTAAAACAGGCCTCTTGGGTCACTCTGCAGAACTGGTTTAATAATGCAATAATTTTTATTGAAATATCTGCTGCTATTGAAGCTTTCATAATAAATTTTTGACAATTAATTTCTGGGAGTGTCTTGCTTACTGGGTGGGGAAGCATGTCACTGAAATACCACTGATGTTTTGCTCGTGTGCTGTAGTCAAAGGTATATTCCACGGTAATGGAGCTGTTGCTCAAATACTTTCTCTCCTGGGCCAGCTAAACGAAGAGCTGTGCTGTCCAAGTTGGTAATTCAACCTTTCACCCTCTTGCAACAGCTGCTTATCGCAACAGCTTGCACGACTAAGGAGCTGCATGCTTAATGAGCTCACTTATTGTAATAGGTGGTCTTTGTAGTCTGCTGAAGGAACACAATGCATGTTAGTAACATGGATTTTTGGAATACAGACCTCCAGTAAATTGCATCATTAGTTCTTAAATATGACTTGGTAAGACTCATTCAGAGCTGCAGTGTTCCCACTTGACAGAAGCAGCTTAAACACGATGGGGGGGCCGTGAAACTCCTTAGATGTCAAATACATTTAACATTTGCTTTGACTAGAATGACATCGTTAAATCTAAAACTAGCTAATAGTGAATAAACATCGCATCTGCCACAAGCTGCTCTCTGATTGCCATATGCTGTAACAATAGAAGCTGTCACTCCAGAAGCCAATTTTGCAAAACCTAATTGCATGACAACACCACATTAAGTCTGAAACAATTTAAGGATGGTGTGGCCTTCTCTTAGGGATCCTGTTGTGGAAAGTTACTATGGGCGGGCTGGTGTGGCCCTATGTTAAAGGGGAGAATACCACCCCATTTCTGTGCACAATCTGTGTGCGTGCTCCAGCACTTGACATTAAAACGGCGTAGTAACGATCCCTTCTCCAGAGAGCCAGAAAGCTGAACGACTCACTTCCTCTATAGACACTAAAAATACTCGGTTATCACAATTGCATTTCCTCTAGGCTGGCTTGCAGTGATTGACAGTAGCACTTGCTGAAAAAAAGCGGTCATTTCTACATGGGGTGCCTTGAACAGTTGTGGTTGCTGGGAAGCTGCTCGCTCTCGGTTTCATTGTTCCTGATAAGGGAAGTTCAAATTCAGCCCCAGCATTCCTGGAATACGCTCCCTCATACAGGAGGTATCTAGCACTGCTTGGCCTTTGCTGCTTTGTCGTGAGAGGCTGTAGGATGGCAGCGTAAGCAGAGTTTAGGCTGAAGCAAAAACTACAGGGGCCTCAGACCTCGGCAAGTATTCCTTCTTGCTCTGAAGACACGGGAGTTTCTGCGCAGCCTGTTTTTCTACTTAACCTGCACTCATCAACTGGTGCCTGCTCTAGGACTTGGAGAAAAGTCACACGGAGGAGCTAAGAGAATAAACAGCTTTGGCAGCTGTGATAACAGAAACTGCCTTTAAGGCAACTGATACACGGAAAACATCAAGTCTGGACGCTTTATTATACATTTTTATATTTTTTCCCCTAGCAAATGCAGGTTTCTTCATTTTCAATGGTTTTACAGCTGAGAAACGTATTCCTGTTCTTTGCTTGGGGCCTAATCAGTAGCCAGAGCCAAGAACAGATTAAAGTAAACTGTCCTGAAATCAACTTTTATGTACAGTGTAAGCCGTACTTTACAGCCTTGAGTGGTTTAAACAAAAGCCTGAAAAGATCGAAGGAAGTTCTCAAGCACACATGCAATTGCATATACAATTAAAGTATAGCAGAGAAGAAGTGCGGCTGATATTTTGGCTGAAGCAGTGGGCACAAATAGTTGTACCTGGTAGGAAGTCCAACTTTCCAGCTTTGATGGAAGAAATATACTATGCGGCAAACAGCGAAACGAATGAGGCAACGCCAAAATACCCTTGTGGGGCTGTTGCCGCCGGTCCCTTAGAAGATGGGAGGCTGACCTTCGCCTCCCCTGCAGTCTTGGGAGGCTGTAAGCTGTGCCTCATGAGAGGTACACAATTTCTTCTTTTAGCGACCCATACAATTCTCCTGAAATCCCTTCTGGCTCGATGCAGATACAGTGCAACGCAAATAGT
The DNA here is from genome assembly GCA_013400535.1 of Scopus umbretta. Classification (NCBI taxonomy): domain Eukaryota; kingdom Metazoa; phylum Chordata; class Aves; order Pelecaniformes; family Scopidae; genus Scopus; species Scopus umbretta. Next base: position 3,321 of record VZTL01083022.1, read on the forward strand.
ATTAAACTGAGTTAGCCTCCTGCAAATGTTATTAATACGGCGTTGCAACCAAAGGCAGCTGTAACTTGCCAGTTATGTGCTGCTGCAAATATCTGTAATGATCAACACTACTTAATGTAGCAACAATTCAGCAGCTGGTATCTACTGATACAAGTAGACTTCATCTTTACATGCTCAGATATATAACTGTGTGAGGAGCAGCTATACTGTTGTTAAAGATAGACAGTGGACTTGGGTACTACTGAGCGTGGTGGGGACAGCTGGTTGGGAGGTGTTGGCTGGCTCACCAGATGTCCAGGGTGTTTTGTCAGGTATCTGGGGGATCTGGAGGGAGGGGACAGTAACCCCTTGAGTCTGGGAGCAGTGTGCCCGGTGTACCTCGCCTTCCCAGGAAACAGAAGTGCCCAGGACGGGGGGACTATGGGTTTGCAGGGCTGGCAAGGACTGCTGGGAGCTTTGCCGCAGTGCCTACATCCCCGCCGTGCTGCCTGGTCTTTGCGGGCTGGCTTGCTTTGTGCCACAGTGGGCCACATCAGGGGGCTCTGGGGAGGAGATTGAGGTTAGTAGTTATTAATAATAAAAGTGGTTCACCAGGACATGAGCCAGCCTAGTGATGCAGCAGGAAGTGCAGGACACGGTGTGGAGTCACGGAGCAGTGGTGCTTCTGAAGGTCTGCTTTCCATCAAGCCTTTCACTTGTGTGCCACGAGGTGATCCAAACTGTGTATTTAAATATTATAATCGTAGACATTTGTGTTGTGCTGTCTATACCTCTAAGCACATTTCTTTTATGAAGTGATGTATAAAGTTTCATTTAAAAATTTTTTGAGCAATGGGTTTACTTTTCTCTGCCTGGGTATCTATTTCACCATCTAGTAGTGCCGACTGACAGGAATTTCCCCTCATAAGCTGTTTCCTTCTCTTAGTGATGTTTGCTTCCTGTTACACTTCTGTGCATCTCTCTACTTTTCGCTCTCTTGTGGTTATAGATGGTGATCATCTCTTTAGAGGCCTGATTCTTTTAGTATATGCTATGTTGCGTTAACTGTCTTACCGTCTTAATCAGGATGTACATATGCATACTGGCACACAGGACACAGATATTGTAAACAATGCTTCCTCTTTGCTGTTGAGTCAGAAATACAAAAAGGAAGATAATAATAATAATAATAAGAAGAAGAAGAAGAGAAAGAAGAAGAAGAAGAAGAAGAAGAAGAAGAAGAAGAAGAAGAAGACGAAGAGGAAGAAGAAGTGTATTAGAAAGAGGTAGGCAAGCTGCTGCACAGAATAATGTTTGCATGAAATCTGTGCATATGCTAGACAATCTGCTCAAACAGCATTTATAGCATTGGATGCTCAGGAAAGGAGCACTGACATGCCCTCCTTGCAGCCTTAGAGTTCTGCAAACTGATGGACTTTTAGTCGTAGGTGGAGGCTGTTTGAATTAAAGGTATGTTCTGCAAGGCAATTGTCTTTGCAAAAATGCTGTATCTTTGCAGAAACATGCCATGGCACCACTGTCTGACACACAAGAGACACCTGGCTCATGTCAGCAAATCTCCTGGCTCATGTCAGCAAATCTATGAACTCCAGCTATCAGATCCCATGTCATAGGGAGGAAAGAACAGCGTGTGCCCAGGTTAAACCATGGCAAGTATACAGACAGTATATTACCAGTGGAAGCAAATGTCACTGCATGTGTGAGCAAGAGAGATGTGTGAAGAAGGATGCGTGACTTGTATTCCTTGCAGGAACACACATTGTGGGCAGCTGTACTCGTGACTACGCATCCACAGGACCTCATCCTTTGCAAAGCTGCGGTGGCAGAACCCAAGTTTGGTGGAGGGATGGAGCTGTACAGACAGTACAGGCACCTCACCAGAGCTGTTTTTTCTACAGGTTTTTATGCAAATAGCTTCTCATTCCTGCTCATTCCTTATCCATTTTGTCATGGCAGGTATGATTTGCTCAATCTGTAAAGTCTGAACATGCAATGATAGGATATTGGAAAAGCTGAGTTAATAATTCTTGTGTAATTATTTCATACTGAATAAGTGAATACTCCTATTATTCTTCATTGTCCTGCAGTGAGATACCCTTATACACAACATTCAGGATATTGGAGTGCATGTGAAATACTTATGCAAACGTATTGGTATCTTTAATAGTGTAATCAGATCCCAGGCGTAACAGTTGTAGTGGCTATCAAATCTCCTCCAGTCTTCCACTGCTCTGGCATATGATTATGTTGCCATGCTTATTTTCTGATTTTTATGCACGGAAAGAAAACAAAATGATTTTCCTCTGTGTGTCTAATCATCTCTGTAGAGCTGACTTGACTTTGAAATCATGACTTTGAAAAGTTAGTATTGAGTGCACACTGCTGATTCAAAACTAGTTTGTGCAACTGGGTTTTTTTTTTTCTCTGTATTAGAGAGCTAGCTATAGAGATGTAACAAGAGGTTTACTGGCTGATTTAATACTTCCTGCGTGCTACAAGTGATGAGAAAAAAACCACCCTTTTTTTGAGAAGAGCTGTTATAACTCTCTGTAGAAAGTCCCACATGCTATTGCATGAATAGACATGAAATTTAACAAAGAACACACAAGATGAATTTCAATATCAGGAGCAATTTTTACTGTCCCACCACACCACAAGTTAAGAATTTTCAGAGCGGTGAATCTAAGGTTTGCTTCCTACTCCCTGTTTTGGGGCACCTAAGCTATAGCAGCCTAGCTTTCACATCCTACTGAAGCCAGTATGAAGCAATGGTGATTAGTAATTTCTATTTAAATGCCTAAACAAGTAACTGAGGCTCAAAGTTTCAAATGTGAAACAAGAAACAGAGACAAGGCGCCTCAGTTAGATACCTACTGGGTACATTCAGATACCTATATGCTCAGCTGGGAGCCCAGAGTCAAAACTTTCCAGCCAGTCAGCTTATTTAGCTGCATAGCCATAAACTTACATACCAGACTTCAGGCTTTATTCTTCTGCTTAAGAACGTGTACCACAGGGCACAGCTGTATGTTTTAGCTTGAATCAGGTGAGTGGCTGAAATGAATCTGTGCGTCTTCACCTGCTAACCTGCTTTGGTTCACATGGCAGAACAGAGTTGGAGCATGCAAACAGGATTTCTCTTGGAAGAAACCAAGCCAGAAGATGTACTCTAAGGGACCTCTCAATGCTTTCTAGCTGCTCTTGGGCATTCAGTTCACAGGACCACACTTCAGGTACATACAGCACAATTATTTGCTGATTATGAATAAATAGGCAAGTCTTGTCAATAGAAGAGAAGAAATACATTGGCCTACTTTTCACAAAAGAAGAGATTTTAGTGTAATATACATACCAGTTCATTTCAAACAATTGCATGCTCTTGAATTAACAGGGTTAAAAACCTGCTTAGGCCGCAGCTTGCTGAACTTAATTGTTTCTGAGGCAAGAACAATGAATGGGGCTATTTCTAGAAGCGGTTGCCAAAGATTTTCTTTTGGTAGTAGACTAGCACTGCCCAACTGGCAGCACTGGGACAGCTTTGCCTGGCCCATTGCCTTTGTGTCTGAGGAGCAGGTGGCTCCGCAGGCCATGCATGGTGATCCTGCCCCACTGCCATGCCACCTCACAGGACATATGGGGCACGGTGTGGGTTACATGCCAGCTAAAGCAGGGGCTGTCTCTAACATGGAACCCGTCCTCTTCAGGTGCCACTCATTATGTGACTGGACCTTCTTCGTAGGTACAGTGGTACGCAATACTTGCAGATGATTTCCAGATGACATAAGGATGAGTAGGACTGTACCTCAAGAGAAAATATTACATCGAGATCTGAATCACTGGATTAAATTGTTATAATGTCACAAAACATTTTTTTTAATGTAGATAAGTGCAAGATGATGCATCTTCTTGCATGGTAGGAGATGATAGCTACCGAATGGGAGACTATGAAATCTTACACCAGTGCCAGCATCTATTGCTGTAGTACAATTTTTCTGTGCTTTAAGTTTGCCTATGTTAAAGCAAACTCCTTACTCTAGGCTGTTTTTCTGCATGTAAGAGTTAATGCATCAAAAAAACGCATACTGTCATTATAGGTGGTTCCATGCAGTTGAAGGCACATTTATGGAAAGTGAGCAATGAAGTGTAAGATAGTTGGATGCAGTTAAAAATAGAAGGATGGTAAAGCACTTCACTTTCTCCAAAGGATCAGTTATATCCTTCACTGATAAAGATGTTCTCTATCTTCCATACTGCCCCATTTCTGTAGCGCTATAAAGCCCTTCAAACACACTGCTGAAGAAGAAAGCAACCACAAGCGCTGCATGGTTTGTACTCAACGACTGTGTTTTTGGGATGCTACCCCTCCTGGAGTGCTGCAGAGAAATGATGGATGGACTATGCACAGCCTGTGCTGTCTTGGGGTGGGAACCGCTCACCCCCACTGGTGCTGGGCTCAGCCTTGCACAGGTCACTGCCTCACTGAGTCAGACCGAATCACACAAGTTTAAAAACAGGTGCTTGGTTGTGCTTCGGGGCCGTGGGTAATAGAAGCACGCTCTCTGCCTAGTAAAAGTGATGACAAAAATTGTGCCAGGTCTCTCTTACTACCTGGCTAGCAAGCATAATTTAAAGCAAAAGTAGACTGCGTGGCTGTCTGGAAAGAAGCATTTTCCAATCCAGAATCTGGTTTCTTGATTTAAATACATTTTTAAAGGTGCTGTTTGCTTTTATAATATCTAAAACAGCTTTCAAGTGCATAGCCATTCTGCATGGCCTGTAACACACGTGAAAATATTGTTTAATTGGGAAGGATGACATGTTTGCATCCCTATGCTATGGTACCTTTTCAATTATATAAGGTTTTCTTCACTTCAAGATATGTGGAATACGTAAAAAAAATCCTAATTTAGAGCTAAGTCCTGAGAAGCACTAGAGGAGGTGGGTGGCTAAATGAAATAAATAGATAAATAATGCTAGCAATGAATCATGATAGTTGTGCTCGTAAAATAATTCAGACGTATTTCCAGAAGAGACACAAAGCATTTACCTAAACAGAGTACACATATCCTTATGGTGAGTATACAAAAGAGCGTTTCACTCTTAAGTATCGATGCAACATATACGCAGGAAGGAGGTGCAGAATGATTCAAACCTGACATTATATAAATAGGGTTGTATTTTGTCTCTGTGTGCTCTGCTCCATCTTTTGTCAGAAGATAAATTACCACTGGAACACTGCTGCAGAATGGAATTCCCTGGCTTGCCACTTTCTGCAAGCTTGCCTTTTTTAATAGAAAAATCAAACCAACAAACAAACCTGATATTGTGCTATGAAGGTCTGGCTGTGTTGCACACTTCCCATGGGGCAGGTCGCTTAGTGGAAAAACAAAAGGAACACTAGGAAAAATATGCAAGGGGTTTCTGAATTCTTATACCTCCTCTACACCTACTTCTCCCATGGGGTCTGGGCTGTGTTTTCAAAGAAATATTTGTCTCGTGCTATGCTTCTCAATAACTGTCAATTCACTGGTATCAGGGTCTCATGACCTGGCATCTGAGGTGCAAGAGCTGATGAGGTAGCACCGAGTTTATTCAAGCAAGAAGGGAGTTGTGCAAGAGCTTGTCTTGCAAAGCAGCTAAAGGCAACACAGTATGGTGCTTTTCAAAGCAATAATATAATATAGTTTTGACATCCTAATTATTCCATATCTAAACAATAAGAAATACATGCTGCTTTGTACCTGGCTTCCCAGAGGACCTAAGTGGTGCTTAACCTAGCCTGAACGTGGAAGCAGTAGAAACTGCCTTTTGAGGAAGCACAGCCAGTGAGATACAGCTGAGTGGAAGGCGTCAGGTGTGGAAATGGTCACTGGAATTTGGTGGCAGGAGGAGGTGTTCTATACCTATGATACAGCACTGAGCCCCTTATACAGAGGTCCACACTGATTTTTTGAACCAGGCCACAGGACCAGAGCTCTTGAAAATAACTAAGCCCTAGAAGATTAGTGAAAATTGGTGGCCAGACAGATCAGAGCCACTCAATGCCCTGACTGATGCCAAGCCTGCCGTCTGTGCTCATAACTTATTGCGGACTCCAGAAAATCCTCTTTGGACAAAGGAGTTCTAGATGTTTCGGCTGTAGAAACAGCGTCAGGCAGCACGAACAATCAGCTGTTAAGATACACATCCAAAGGAAACCAGGCTGCAGAGCTAGTGGATGTTGTTAACAGCCCTGCTGCATCATGTAAGTTACAGGTGATCATCCGCATGGAACTGGAGGCTAATACGATGCTTTGTTTACGAGGTAAACATTTGACTGGCCTCGCTGTACCTTTACCTGAATTACTAATAACTTACTGTGGTGTGTCGTTTAAAGCAAATTGCAGTGTTAATTATGATAATAAGCCCATGCAGGCCAGATCCAGGAGGACTCTGTGGAGAAGATGCTGGAACACGCTCTGCTCCCAGAAGTGCTGACGTTACTGCTCAAGCCTCGGCTGGTTAAGGACATTTTGCAAGAACTGGTTCCCCACCTCCCAAACCTGCATTTCTCCCCCTTAGGCCCACATCCTGTATGGCTGCCTCTGCAGAGCCCTCAGCTGCAGACATATCTGTGCAGAAGCAAGCTGCTCCAGGCTTCCTGGAGGCCTGTGTATAAGGTTTGGTTACCCTCTTGATGCTTCTATAGTGCCTCTTTGACAGGGGCTGCAGTAAAAGCAGGATAAGGTAGCAAATATGTCACCGGCTGTTGCTCTCTGGATTGCCCAAGGTGGAGTGGCTGCAGGGATGTTTCAGCCCAGGGAATCCCAAGGTGGCCAAGCCACCCAGCCCACCTGCTCTCTTGCCCCAGGGGAAGGGGCTTCCTCCCTGCCCCATCCTCACACAGAGCTCCCCATCACCCAGCTGATTTACCTACACTGAGCCAACCACTTGTCTGCTGAAGGCATAACATGGACAGCTTCCCCACAACTGTCTGAAGCTACAGGGAAAATCAGAAGACTAGGGGAAAACTTAAGAAGCTGCAGTTCTTTCCACAAGCTTTTTGAGCAATTTTTGGAGATAACATTTCTTTTTCTGGTAAGTGCGGAAGAAAGCACTCACCTCGTTCAGCTTTTGCAGTAATATACTAGTCTGCCACGGGCATATGGTTTACTGAAATGAAAACTGAATATAGCCCACAATTGAGGTTACCAAGTACACTTGTATAAAGCCTTTCAGAGCAACAGCACATCAGCTGGTAGGGGCTGCTACTAGAAACCAAGGTTTCTTTGTTTCTTAGCAGCAGATGATTTCCTCTCCTAGGGCAATTATGTAGCCTAATTGCCTGTAATAATCATCCCTGCTAAAAGTGTGCTAATGCCAGCCCGTCTAGTATTTGCAGAGAGCGTCTCCTTACCAACTTTCTGTTTCTCAGTAGAAGAGATGGGCCACACAGATTTAGAAAACACAAGTAATGTTGAAGAACATAGGTTTTTATTATCTGCAGCCCTTCACTGATGTTATCGGTGCCCAAGATGTTATTAAAGAAACATTAAAAAAAAGAAAATAAAGATGTTATTTCTGAAATGTGATCTATTCCTAAAAGATTCACTGTCTTTCCTACAGTTGTTTGGGGTGTATTTTTATTTTTTAACAGTTCTCTGTATTTATTATTTTTCTAAGTTACCAGTTAGAAGTACTAATGCTAGACTCTGCTGTGCTGCATTACAACAATTTTTAAAAGTAAATTGGAAAAATCACAAAAAAAGTCATAGGATATACTGTACATTGGCAGGACAGATTAGGTCATATAACACATCTTTGTCACTACTGACTTTTGTGGTTTCATTTAGACAAGATCAGTGCTTTCTTCCTAGCAGATGATGTTGTAGCAATATACTATCATTCAAAACATGTTTTACAGTATTTGTATATGTTAACAGACAGCAATGTAGCTTGCTTTTTGGACAAAGTTCACCAAAATACACAACCATACAGGTTCAGAACAAAGGTTCATCAGGCCTAATATCTTTTTTCTGTCAGTAGCCAAGAGCAGGTGTCTAGACGGAAGTACCAGAAAAGGGCAAGCACATAGGGATTCTTCCTCTGTCTGATACTCATAAGAAACTTACAGTCCTGGGACTTGTTGTGCCTGGCACTGTGGCACCAATATATATATTCAACCCACCCTGCTTACAGGCCAAATCCTTAAAACTCAGGTGCTGGCAGTAGGCACATGGCAAGTGCACAGGCAGGTCAAAAGCATAACAAAAAGGTCCCTGAAGCAGGACTGTACCCCCAGAAAAACAGAAAAAGAGAGTTCCCAGAATTTTAGATGTGAAGTGTATAAAGATGTCTGAGAAGGGGGTTCAGCTCCCTACAGTCTGCTTCCACAGATCCTCTCTTCATTAGAAAAATGGAAGCGGAAGCTACATACTGTTTGCTTTTAAAGGCAGAGATATTGTTGCAAGGGTCCAGTGATCATGCCTATGAGTATGCCTTTTCCATAAGGGGAGCACAAGGCTTTACTGATAATCTTGTCTGGAAGGAAGGCCTTTCATTCTGATTAAGTAAAATTTTAGAACTCAGGGAGGGCTATACTGCTTCCTAAGGAAAAATTATTGCAGTTCAATGTATGCATTTGATAGTCATACTTTGATAATTATTTAATGCCTGTCATGGCCACTGAACTCAAAAAAGGCAAACATTAACAGCCTCATTATTGCCAAAGATGAGTAATAAGGTTCGGTGGTGTCTGATTAATGGAGGAGCATTTTGTTGTAACTCAAAATACGGGAGAAGAGACAGATTAACTTTATTTGGAGGAACATCTTCCATGAAAGTGGAAATTATAACCAGCAACTCTTCATAGACACTGGAAGTGAAGTTCTATGTGTGGGTCAGAAAGAGGTTATTTATAGAATCATAGAATCACTTAGGTTGGAAAAGACATTTAAGATCATCAAGTCCAACACCACCAAGTCCACCACTAAACCTTATGGTATGATTGGGCAGGGAGAGCGCTCTGTGAAAACCATGACCAGGATGTGGGCGTGTTCAGAGAAGAGGTATAAATTCCTTGCAATGTGAAAATGGAACAAAAATAAGAGGTGTTGGTTCCTGAGACAGCAAAATTTCCTTCCCTTCCTGTGACAGTGCTTCCCCATGCTCTCTTTTATGTCCAGTGATATGCCAGTCCAGGGGCTTTCCAGTGTCATCCAATATCATTGAAGAGCCCCAGGGATGCAAGCTTTACCCTACCTGAAAGTCACTTTGGCAAGGTGGCCAACGAGGTTGGCTCTCCGCCTACTTTGCCTAGTGAACTGTCTCAATATGGTTGTATCCATTAGGACCTCTGATAGTGATAGCACAGAGGTCAGGGGAGACTTTAAAGACAAAGGCTGCAACTTGTTTCCTGAATTCTGAACTGAACCTGTGGACCTGAGCAGAGACGCAGGAAGGCAGCCATTGTCTGAAACCAAAATTAAGGGTTACCTGCAGCAAAGTGCCATCTCTATTAGTTCCCAAGAAATGCTTTCATCTTTAGGCACTTGGCTAAGACTGTATTATTTTATACCACCCAGGTGTTGGTAGGTGAGAAGGGAGCCCAGAGTATTCAGGAGTCCCTAGCTGAGGAGTCAACAGCCAACAAAATTACATCAAATAAAGCTGAGTAAACCTGAAGGGTTTTTTCCTTCCACCCAGATCATACAACTGAGCCAAGGTTATTTTGGGCCCTATCACTTTACATGTGCATGAACACTAGTCATATTAGTCATCGCTATGTGGCTTGAAGAGAGATGTGTATGAAACTGCACAAGAGTTAACTCTAAGTTGGCCCTTTCTATGAGTCTTTTGTTGTTATAAGTTCTCCCAAACAGAAACAGTCTTGCCCTTTCTCCAGGGATATTTCATTGCTTGACCATTATTTTTCAGGCATAAGCAGAACAGGTCTGGACTTTGAAACCACTGACTTTTGCATGCCCCTGAGAGGAGCAGAAAATCCAGCACAGATTAGCAGAACCTTCCCTCTGCATACGGTGCCGCTCATTATCAGGAACAGGCAATGACACTGGAGAAATACTAAATTTTGTAGAAGCCGAAAGAATCATGGGGCCTCTGTTTACGGTCGTATTTATATAGCGGAGTATTGTTACAGAATGAAAACTCAGAAACAAAGAGTAGCCACGGAAAGTAGTTTTGCAAACTGCCACCCTTACATAATGCACAGAGAGCATGCTGCTGCTGGAAAAGGAGCGATGCTGTGCTTAACTTTAATAGGAAGCTGTAAACATTGGGCCAAACTGCCTTGGTGGTGGCTCTGTCCGATTCAACGGGATGAGATGAGAGCTAAATCTGGCATCCTGGGGAGGCTGCATGGATATTGTGGAGTCTGGAGAGATTTATCCCATCCTTGACTTCCCCTGCTATTTGTATGATAATGAGAACTGCGACCTCCAGACTGCTTTATAAGCATCATGCCACTGCAGTCCATGTCACTGAAGGATCTGAAACAACTGGTACCTATGCTTACCTGGATACCCTTTTGCAAGGTGGGAGCACAGTGCAGCCAAGATGTGTCCCTGTTTATTGGGTAGGAAAAAAAAAATCTCACAGCATGTTACCTTATGGTTTAGTTGTCTTCAGCTTTACTTAGCTTTTACGCCTCCTGGAAACTGATTCTCTGTTTATTTTTGCTATGTACTTTTAATTAGAGACAACACCTAGGTCTTGATGATGAAATATTACATTCCCTTGTGGAAGCATTGTGTGCAACTTGCTTCAAAAAGCAAAGCAGAACAAGAAAACCCACCTTCATTGGCACCTGCTGATTTTTCTACACAATGTGTGAAAGAGGAAATAGGGAAGTGGTTTTTCTGATTCTACAGCTGGACCAGTACACACCTTTTTGTAGGAGAAGCAATACCGCTCTCCCAAGACCTACAGTCTGCCCTTTCTACCTTAATGAGGATTGCACTGTGCGCTCTTACAGTTTTTTGAGCACGCGTGGGGGAATGAAACTCAGCATGGCACCAGTGCTGGGTGCTCTGCATTCCTGCACAGTTACCTCAGCCGCTGTGCTCTCTCTCTCTCTCCCCTCAGCAGGGATGATTAGCCAACAAGTGTATCTATCTTGTAGGCATGTGGGTTGTCGCTCCAACTATGCACACTCACCCACACACATAGTCACGCAGGCTGAAAAAGACAAAGGCATGTTTTGCTGGCATGGCAGTAATGCAGCCAAAATTAAAAATGAAACAGGGAAGAGTCATAAAACTGAAACGTAACCATTGTGTATGTGATTGCTGTTCACAATTTTCTTCAAAGATCTGCAAGCTCTTTAATGGACGTGACCCCTGCAAGATAAAACACCCACTGAGTTTGGGAAGCTGTTTCTCTATAAACTTAAGGACTGTTTACTCACTCTTCACAAAAGAAAAGTCTCGTGCAGACCTGCCCCATGTGCTGCATGCAGCACAAGGTCCGAGGGCTGAGGATGAGGATGAGCGCAGGCTGCAATGGGTGCCAAGGGTGGCCAGTGGAGCCTTGACAGCTGGGGTAAGCCACTTGGCTGCGAGGTGATACTCCTTTGTTTAGATCTCTTTAAATTTGGGCATGCTAGAATTTATTATTATTATTATTATT
>VZTL01083028.1:0-16366 GCA_013400535.1 Scopus umbretta
AATAATTCTATGATTCTAAATATGGATCACTGCTTTTTCATACAAATTTATTGCTTTGGAAATGTGTTGCTGAATAGTTTTCTCATTTTTTTTGGACATTACTATAGGTCTCATCTTGTTGAAAGTTTACCTGATGGCATGATCACAGCATATGTTTATGGTTTCTTAGCTACCAAGACATATATGTACACTATATCCAGAGAAGTTTACACCCAAATGTGCATTTTAATGTATGCAAATATCCACTTATATAACATAAATGATCCTAGAAACATAGCATTGTGCAAGTGCTTTTTGCTGTTAACCTCCCCCAAATACAGACCGCAGACCTTTTAACTTCTTCCCTATAAGAAAAGACATTGCAGATGCATATGGAAAAGTTTCTTATTACTACAAAATAAGACAATATATTCCCAAGATGACAACTGAGCGATAAAGCACAAGTAACCATAAAGTATTTGGCAACTTTTCTGCAGTTTGCTGTACTACTTTATCCAAGATATTTTTATGTGTGTGCAAATGAGCACATATATTATCCGACTTGTCATTAGCTTATCTAAAACTTGACATGGAGTATAAATTGTTAATGACGTGCAAATAATATTACAAGTACTGAGAACTGTCAAAAGTGTATAGTAGGGCCAAAAGTCAGCACAAAAAGGTAAATGGGGAAACTTTCAGTGGCATCTTCTTTCTGTCTGTAAAAATTTAGTTCACTTTAATACCAGTCAAGCAATCTTTATACTACACTGAGCAGGTGAAAGAATAGCAAAATCCGTATTTTACATGCAACAGTACTGACGGGGAAGTACCTAAGATTCCTTGAATGAAACCTGGAATAGTCAGTCCTAGTCCCTCCTTCAAGACAGAAATCTTCAGATTCCCATGTCTTTGAGCACTACTCTAGGCAATTGATCTCCAAACAGGGTATTGCACTCTAATGCCATCCTTGATCTTACACTGCGTTTACAGTTGGATACACTGTTTGTGTAAACAAGGTTTGGGGTGGGGTGTTTTTTTTTTTTTTTAGTTACCTGCATGAGGAAGGATCTAATTCGTAAACACCATTAAATATTTACACACCAAGATTTGAAGAACAGCTGTTATAGGTCTAGCATTTGACAGGAATTACACCTCTACTGAAAGTAAGAAAACTGCACTCTCTAATGCAAAGGTATATCCCAGAGAAAAAGGAAGGAGGGTGGGAGGGACGCTACCTAGCTTCATTTCTTGTAACCCGTTCAGATGCTGCAACTTCTGAAATAAACAGGAAGATGTTGTTTCCCACTTTGTGTCATGATGTGTAAGTAAGGTAAATGTAGTTCTTTCTGTCTAAAGAAGGGAAAGAACATTGAATGTCTTCCCATATCAGACACATGTAGGTATACAAGTCAGCATGGCTGCTCTTGAGATGTTGCAGTTTAAACACTACTTCTTGCTCAAAAGTGAATAAAAATCAATGTTGAGCTCATCCTTGCTTCTAGTAGTTACAACGTAAATCAGAAGGTAGCCTACTGGGGCTAATTGAGTCAATTCATGATTTATACCAGTTTAAAGCAAAGCAAAGCAAAATACAGCAAAATACTCTGAAGCCCACAGCTTATATAGTACTTGTAAATATGCGTGACTGAAAGTTTATCCATCCTTGTCTGAGGATATAGATGCTTTGTGAGCGGCATGTTTCAAAGTCACGTTTCACATCCAGCACGTTTATACTGAAGTACATTGCATTAGAACCTCTTGGCACACCAGTCTCCTTCTGCATGCTGCATTGATTCTCCGGCTAGCAAAGCTGCCCTGCTTCCTTGAGACTTTCAGGTTTTGCATCAATTTTATATCTCAGTGCTCTCTGGCTGAGCTTTAACATACTCCAGAAGCTCATGCAGAACATCAGCTACTTTTCAACCAAGAACAATATATATATTTCACATGAATGGTTTTTATTCAGTTTGCAGGAACGCTGGTTTGTCAAGTGCACTGACAACTCAGTGTTATTACATGTTGTCTCCTAAACTATAGGCCATTACTATTACTGAAAAATGAAAACTTTTTGAAAAAACTTCCTTTACTTGTACATGTATTCATAGAGTGCTCTTGTACTTAGAGAAACATGAAAGTGAGAATGTAAAGAATAGGGGTGAACAGTCAAACTAGGTGGCCTAAGGCCATGATGACAAAATGTAGAAAGCGAAAACAGTAACAGAAACTTTCAAGTACAGAAGTTTGATGTCCTTCAGGCTAAATGAATTCAAATCCAAATTTCTGCATTAAGGGAAAACAAGTCCACAAGAAATTTGTCAAAATGCTGTATTTGGAAAACCTGCTGATTCAGCAATTTAGGATTGGTCAGATTATCGCTACACATAAAATCAGCAATTAACCTCTGGATTCTAAACTTTCTTTTTATATTTGCTGCCATTCATATGCAGAAACACATTGTTTCTACTGCCTCCATGGAAGTGGGCAGGTCTGAGCGATTAGATTTAGTAAAGAGACATGTTTAGGGCACAACATTTAATTTTCATTGAAAACTAGAAACATGGATCTTGAAATCTTAAGGACAAAGATTTGTCAAACAAGATATTATGTAAACAACAGAGGAAAAAAAAACACGTTGAAGAATACAGTGATATCTATTAATCCTGACGAGAAATTACGATCATCCTATCACCTCAGTAAGGATTCTTTTCAGTCCAGTTAACTTCAAAAAGCCAAAACCATAATGATTGTGCTTGTTGAAAAATCAGCAGAAAAAGTGAATGACTAATGCTAAAATTTCCAAGACTCCTGAAGACCTTAAGGATGTGCCAAGACATGGTATAGAACAGGACTCATGTACTTCTCTGTCACGCCTTTAAAAATCTCTCCAAAATACTCCAGTTAATAGAAGTGGTCTTTCCAAAACATGACTGAGACTAGGTTCCTCTCAGGAGGGAGAGGAGCTGACACTATCAGGACTACTGGTAGTTTGGAAAGAGAGAGGCTTGTTTAATATCCAGGATATGATGCCTTATATTAGCTCTTACGTTTTGAAAAATAAAGTTGCTATAGAGACTGAGTTTCAGGGAAGGGGAACAAATTCCTTCCTTTACTTTAAACTGGATGGAGGACCATTCCTCATCTCCCTAAGGAGGTGGGGCAGGGCACCAAACGATGTTCGTTATTTTCCAGCAAAGCTGAAAATGAGGAAGGTGCTAACAGTCAGATTACTGAGTTAATTCTTAATTCCCTGTTCTAGTGCTCATTCTCATTATGCCCTGGATTAAAACAAACAAAACAAAAGAACCTACCAAAGAAAGATGAAAAATTACCACAAAGAACAACACATGGTAAAGAAGAAAAGGGGGTTAAAAGAAGTTGGGAAAAACAAGGACCACTCCCCTCCACAGTTTTCATGTAAATTATATAATTTTTTTTTCCCCAACATTTATCACAGATTTCAGGGCATACAAGTGTTCTGATTTCAGAAATTAAGTTCAAGAAGATTGACAGCTTTACTAACTATTCAAAACAACAGACCACAGTGCTGATTTCAGAACAGAGGGGAGTTCAAACAGCGCTGCTATAAAGCTTGGGCAATTTATTGGCCTTCTGTTCTTTAAAAAAAAAAAATAAAAAAAAAATCAGAGGAATAAAGTCCACATTATCTTGTTGAGTATTCTTTTTGCTTTTGCAAAAGTGACCTTTAAAATTTATAATAAGCCTCTTGATTACATGTTCTGATTTACAGCCAGAAAAGCAGGTGCTGTATCTTTGCTAGCATGAAAATGCCACAACTGCACTAATTTTTCAGTTTTCCAAGTTGCACCAATTGTTAATAAAATGGTTTTTGAAAAAAAAAGTCAATTGCCTTAAGAAAACATTAAGGAAGTGTTTGTCAGCACTGTAATGGTCATCTTTAGAGATCATTGGAGGTGTGAGATGGCAACCATTCCCCACACAGCCAGTTTCAGATTCTGCAGGGGATGAAGAATTTCATCCTTGTATATCGGAGAGAAAAAGTCTCTAAATAAAGTATGGACTTACAAATGCACACATTTGCACCCACAATGAAAATCCTCTGAAAATATACAGAAATCAAAATGATGGCAATTCATAAAGTACTACTTCTGAAAAATATTTCATTCAGGAGCGGAAATGGGGGTGAGATTCATCTGACTAAATGCAAACACCTACAATGCCTAAGGCTGTAGCTGTAGAGGGGGTGTGACTCATCTTAAGGTAAACATCTGAAGTAAATCAAATAAATGACACTCCAACTGCCCACTCTCTACTGAGCATAAAAGGAGCAACTGTGAATAGCTAGCTGCAGACCTCCAATGTTTGGCAAGATGAATCATAGCATGGGTGTCTACATTTTCCTAACAGCACTACTGTGGACAGGCAATTTATCCCTTAATCCCTTGTCCCTTCTCCCCTTGTAAATGTTTTATTTCCTATGTATTTTCCTAGTTATAATTTGCAAGAAATACAGTAACTGTTATAAGTCTAAAGTATCTACATCAAAACTGTCTGTAACCAATTATGCATGCTTGTGTAGATCCCTGGATCCCTTGCTGCTAAGGCAAGGATGCAATGGTATTCCATCTGACTATACACGCATCATGAAAGTGTCTAAAATATTGTCAAAAGCAGCCTGCAATACTTTGAGTAACATAAACTATAGCTGCTGATTTACAACCATCCAAAGAGCTACTGATGGTTTATGAGCTGTATATCGACAGACTCTTAATAAAAAGAGTGACCTCAGTTCCCAGATAGCCCTTTGGTTTCTCGTGTACTAGGAATTACAGGCTTCTCCAGTGGAACTGTCATTTCTGTTTGTTCACTCCATCGCCTGCCTAGAACAAGTCCACAAGAAGTGATGTGGGGTCAGTGCTAGGTAAAGGAAGATGTAAATCAAACCCCCAACTCTGGTGTTGCCCTGGGAGCTCATTTAAAGGGTGACAGGAGGAGGAATTAAAAGTCAGATTAAAATAATATGAATGAAAGGAGAGTTATTACACTAAATGTGACGTTTGAGAAATTGGATGCTAAACAAATAGAGAAGGAAACAGAAGGCAGCCCAAGCTGTTTCGCTGACTTTCACGTGCACATACATTAAATTTTCAACAAAACATTTTAATCATAATTCTGCTGTAAAGCTGGCAAGCAATTCTCAACCAGACTCCTTCCCCTCCCTTTCCCAACCTTCTCTGGTTGCACAAGCACTTCTGCAGCTGGCCAGCTGCTGTTCACCACTTTGTGTTGTCATGGGGAAAGAAGTATAATAAAATGCACAGACCAATAAGAACCAGTATCAATGTTGCTGAACATGTTAGAAAAGGGCAAGTCCTCCTGCTTCTGATGTAGCAGAATTTTACAGCGAGTTAACCAACTGTCCAGGAGAACAATAATAATTACTTGGGAAAATGGTGATAGTATGGGTAGAAAAAGAACAGTGCAATGAACATTGAGCTGTCAAACTGCTGGCTGATGTTTCTCACAGTGATTTGGAGTACCATCTCTCAGTAAGCTGTGGCATTAGCTTCACAGCACATCACAGTACTACAGAGGATGGTGTGTACTTCTGTGGTCAAAATCTGGGTCAAGAACCTCTGGCAGGACTTTCTGCATTTTCCAGGATGCACCCACAGCTGCACAATCTTTTCATTTTCCTTGCTGCCACCTCTAGCCATCATGGTTACGAAGGCAGCTTTGAAGAAGTGCATGGAATAAGACGAAGTAAATGCTACCTGAATGGCTTTGAGATGCAACAACCACCTCATCCGTCACAGTGACTTGTTAAAGTATTGAACCTAAAAGTTGGCAATTAAATATTGGCACAATCATTTACCTGCTGATCATTTAGCAGAAATATCAAGCCTGTCCCACAATCCAAACTGCCTCCCACACAGTGCCAGGTAGAGAACTGAATATTGCAACAACACAAAGGGAAGAATGGCTGTTTCTAGTCTGTACTCCCATCTTCCCCTCTATTAAAAGATTAAATTAAAAACTTCCTTTCTTTTACAACTTGCTAATGTGAAAAAATTATTCAGATTTAAATAGAATATGAATTTAAATTGGTACAGTAACTCTTGTATAATTCCCTGTATTAGCTGAGAGCTCCTTCTCATATAGCTCAAGTTTACCTGGGCAGGGATACAAGATTAGCTTAAAAAGCCACAGTTTCTAGGAATAAAAGCACCTCAAGCAGCGTTACAGGAGCAGTTTGACTGTAGTGATATAACCAGGGAACATGAAGATTGGAGGGATATGAAGTGAGAAGCTATGTTCTACAGAAAGTGGATAACAATGCAAACAAGAGAGAAGATGTATCTCCTCCCTACGGTGTATGGTATAAAATGGGCAGCTGGAGATACAAAAGGACAGGATGCTTCTTTTACAAATCTCAGGCCAGGCTTTCTCCAAGGAGTAAGCTGTGAAGATGAGCAGCAGTCAGGGTCCTTCCAGGACCACTAACCTGTCAGTCAGAAGGCAGAAGCTCCCTCAGTGCCTCCCTTCTCCCACCTCTAACCACCCTCATCTCTGCAGTTCAGCTCCTTGCCAGCTCTGCAGAGACCCTCATCCTTCTTCCAACCTTTTGTCAAGACACTACTCACTACCCTGTGCAGACTGGCCGCTTATGCGGTCAGCAAAAGCAGCAGTGATTACTTCCTTGTGGGAAGCTAGGACCCATGACAGGAGCTGCACTAGGACTACTTCTCTTGGGGGCAGGAGTGACAGTGATGGGTGGGAACAAAGCATACAAAAGAAAAGACTACCAGGGCTTGTGTAGGATGAGGACTAAAACACAAGATCTAGTCTTTTTTTATACCATTTAACAGTTATCAAACATTTCAGGTTCTTTGATATTTAAAAAAAAATTCATGCCTGCAGAGGTGGTAATGGTCACGCACAACAGATGCCCAATACAGAAGCCTAGGGCTGTCCTCTCAGCAAACACTTAGATTATTAATGCTACTTTTTCTATCATGCTCACTAAGGATACAGGTGTCTTTGATGCTTTGGCAAGACTTCTGTAAGTACCAGATACCTTATTTAATAACAAATGATGGAGCAGTCTTAAGAAGTGTTCAACAGAAGGAAAAACGGTGCTGTATTGTTTGTATCAGCAGCTGCGAATGGAGATCCACTTGTGATCTGAGACAGCTGAAAGAATAAACAACTCTGAAAAGTCAGGTTCTTAACCTTGCAACCTTCATAGCTCTGTTTTAATGCCATTTTTCCTATGTATTTTTTGACTTTCAAATTAAACACCACCCTCCCCACCACCATGTTCAGAGTTGTCATTGAAAGATGGTGTTACAGCTGTTGCATCTCACCGAATTCAAAACAGTCTGGGTAGAAGCAGCGAGAAAGAATTTCTTTTTTTAATGCTCTGATACAACCCACTGATTGTGCCATCTGTCCGACACATGATGAAGAATCTCTAAACAGAGAATAGCTGTAGGGGACATAGTACAGTATTTGTAGATCTATGCTTGGTAAGAGATAAAAGCTTGTATTAAAAAAGCAAATTCGGCTTCTTTGAACACAATATATTAGATATGCAGTATGTTTCTGGCATGAAGTGAGGAAAAAACCACAGCAGATCTGTCCAGATGGAGGGGGGAAGTACCGCCAAAGGCAGGACAAGAAAAAGGTGCTTGCTCCTGTGTGAAGACCATGTCAATGCAATCTGCCTATCATGAGCATAAAGGAAGATGCTGAGAGTTTTAAAGATGTCTTTCTGCAATGCAGGAAGTCACACAAAGGATAAAAAATACACAGCTCGAATTACCATGGGAAGAGTGTGCAAAACTGTGCTAATAAAAGTGACAGAGCTAAGTGCTTCAGCTAAGTATTTAATAGGATTGTAACAGCTACCTCCATAAATCTGTCCATACCAAATATCAATTACGCAGGGATCAATCTCCCTGCAATAATTTCTCTAAACTGGCGCCTCTCCAATTATTTTTAGTAGTAAGGATAGTATGTCTTTATCCTTTTGACTGGCATAGGACAACATATCTTCAAAGAGTCTGATATATTTATAGGTCATTTCACCTCAGAAAAACCTGTGGGTATTGCAGGAATTGTAAAGACTCAGGGAAAAGCAGCAGAGACCGGAGACAGGCAAACCCTCTACCTGTCCAGCAGCTCTGCTTAGATCCCTCTTTGAAATATCTCAGGTTGTCCTCAGCACTGACTGCTGCTGCAGTGAAATGGCTGGGGAATGCCCGACCACCGTGACTCTCTTGGGTACGCCAGGCCAAGTTGAGGACTGCATAGCTGGCTCCTTCACATGCCGTATAGGTGCGGAGCCAGCTGAAGGCCGGAGATGTAGCTTTTAGGCTGTGGAAATTGATGGTCTGCTCAGAGTTTTACTGCCTGCAGATCTTATGGGCTTAATCTTCTCCCTTCTAAAAATGCATTGCTAAAATCCCAATCCCTAGAGCTGGCAAAAGCCTTTCAGCAGCGCTACTGTTAAATCTGACGAGAACTGAGACATTTTAAAGTCATTATATGTTTAAGTACTTGCTTAAACAGAGTGAACAGAAACACTCTTTCCTATACGCCTGAAGTCAAAACTACAACCTAAAATATTCAATGGCAATTTTTTTTCCCCCACAGAATTTAAATTATACTGAATTGGAAGTACAGCCCATGCAAACATTGTAGATTAAATAAAGAACAAGTTAGCTGTCTGTAGTTTGATTACAAGATCTTAAAAATTTCACTTGAAAAGACAAAGGAGCTTGTAAATTTAGCAAGACAAACAGAGAAACAAATACCTAAGACCAGCTTTGTGAAACCAATGGAGTCAATATACTTCAAAAACTGACCAATGACTTGGTCTGACCAACTTAAACCAGTGTTTTTTCTCAAAGTATCCCAACTTGCCTAAAAATCAACAGATTGCATTCTACACAGTGAGAAAACCTTCAAGATCAAAATGCCACAAGTACAAGAATTCAACAAGGAATACCACTAGCACCATTATCTTTTGTATAGAAATTTTAATCAGTAGATCTCGCAGCACTTAATGTATGTCAGTGGCATTACTTGTGCTTTTGAAGTGGGGAAAATGAAGCACAGAAAGTATGCTTCGAGTGGCCCCGGGTTAACCTGCAAAACCTGAGAAAAATGCCTAATGTCTAATGATTCCTAGCACAGTTCCCCATCCGCCAGACTATGATGTTGCTAACCTAAAATATAATTGAAATCTTTACTGGAGTATAGTAAAAAAAAAAAAAGCCTTTTTCTTATGAGGTCAAATCCAAACAGAATATTGGAACAACTATCCAGAACACAGGCAGTGGATATTCATGACAACAGATATTAATGTTGATGTCAGATCATAAAAATCACAGAAGTGCTAACCACTTTGTACATAATGAAGCCTGTGTCCTCCTCCATTTCATAACTCTGCAAGAGGCATGGAGAAAACCCAGTGTTGAAGAGAGTGCTGCTTAAAAGTGAGGG
Source organism: Scopus umbretta (assembly GCA_013400535.1). Lineage (NCBI taxonomy): Eukaryota > Metazoa > Chordata > Aves > Pelecaniformes > Scopidae > Scopus > Scopus umbretta. The sequence goes on from VZTL01083028.1 coordinate 9,472, forward strand.
GTCCTCCATAACTCATAATAAATATAAAGAATTAGCAGAGCTTTTCTTGACATGACAGAGCCACCCAGCAATTCCTAAGCCTTCAATTGGCTAATTCTGGCAATACGTCCTTCCTCCTGCCTCAGGCTGTAGACCTGTGACATAAATTACTCATCAGTATCATTAGTTAAAGGAGTTATTTCTTTGAAGATGTGTACACAAAACTATCTGCGTAGTGGCAATCATAATAAAACCAGATTAAAACGTAGAGATGTCAACTTAAAAACAAAACAAAAAAGTAGGGCTGATTTAAATTATGAAACAATAACCTTCAATATAACCTAATCCAGATACTGCAGTTTTTTCAATGTAGCTATAAAGAGGAGGAGGGGTGGAGGGAAGTATGTGTATATATATATATATATATATATATATTTAGATACCCTGAAATGGACTTCCTGGGCTTAAAAATATTTTGTCATAAGTGTGAACCCAAAGGAAAATTAGCATCTTCCCAACACAAGTGAAAATACACTTGCCTACTTCTAGGCCAGCCTGTCTGACATCTCTGTCCCTCTCCCCTACCCACAGAGAGAAAGGTTTTAGATTCTCTAGTTAACTTAAAAATTTGGTCTAATTTCAGAACTGATTAACAGCTCATCTTTAAAACACTTAATGAACCAGCTGTGATGCCATCCTTTCTGGGGATCACTCCTGCTCCCCAGATCTCCATTCCTACTGAAGACTGAGGATCTGCAGCTGTTTGTTTGCTTATTTTTCCTGCAAAACTTCCTTTCAAAAAACAACATGCCAATGGACTTATTTGCTGTAATGAAGAAATATAAACTACTGAGACCTATCACAAGACTTTTAACAGTCTTCCCACTCGCTAAGAAGTTGCCCTGAATACCACTATACTGCATAGTTTGAGATTATGTTAATACTGTCACTCAGATTGGCTAGAAGTTACTGAAGCACTTCTGATTTATGACTGAAAATTCCAAAGGAAATTAAAACAAAAAAGGTCTAGGAAAGAAATGGTATTTACCCAACATTAAAAGTTGCTTTAAATACATATTTTGGGTTTTAGGCAAACAGCAGCCTTAAATGTTGATTCTAGGAGGAGGAAAATCTTAGGAAAACAACAAGAAACTAACTTTATGTGAACATAAAATTATGATGGAACGCTAAAACGCATTCTGGATCTCTGGAAGTACCAGGTTTTTCTCAAAATTGCTCATAAAACAACAGCAACAATACAATGTACTTGGAGTTTATTCTCATCTTAGGATTTCAGTGTGCTTTTATAAACGCTAATTAATTAAACTTCAAAAAGCTCCTGTGAGATACAGTAGGTAAGTATTATTATACCTATTAAACACATATAAACCAGAGTTACAATGTTTAACTATATTCAGAGTTGTTTCTTTTTAAATTTATTTTCCTCTATAAAAGAAGATGCTGATTGTCTATTACTTTTAGAACAGGTTTTTATGAGTTCAGTTTTTAATAGGCAACATTTCACTGCACCTATGTTTGCACATGCATTTACTCATTCAGGGCTTAAAAACACACAGCCAACCAAAAGCTGGCAACATTCTGTACAAACGGTTTGGAGGCAAACAAGCCTTAAACCAGAACTAATTATGGGAAAGGGCACACCGACCTCGCCAGAACTCTCTTTTTTTGTGGTTTGTAATTTTGGTAACTTCCCAACAAAATTCAAGGATAAGAACATTTCCCCCCCCCAACTAGTCAGTTCTGACATAGCTAAAATATTTCCCAGGGAAATATTGTCCTAACCCTAAAGACTGACCATATGTGTAGAAACACAAAAGATGTTCCAAGAACTGTTTGTGCCTTTTCTATGTGCCAACTATGGATGGTTCCGTTACTCTTTCAGATCTTCCATCATCCTCATATCAAAAGCATTTGTGATGGTTTGCATCTGTGGTGGACATTGCATGTTGTATGTTACTATGCTACATGCAGCCAAGGACAAGGCAATTGGGTAGGATTACGTACTGCTGCCCAGGCACTCGCTTTGAAGGAATACAACACAGTCAGACACAGCCAGTGCTGAACAAAACCCAATACCATCTCAGCCCAATGTGCTCCAAAGTGAAATTGTGCATTGCAGAAAGCAGTACTTTCTCATCAGTTTTCAATTTAACACAGTTCAGTTTTGCTGAGTATTCCCTGCTGGCTCCTGACTCCACATTTCATCCAAGTTCCAAAAGAACAGGATGTATTTAGTAATTATCTAACTGTAATAACCATTTGCTAAGTCTTTCAAGAGCAGACAGAATAATGAATATGTATGTGTTCCAAAACTAAGACATGCAAGGCAATACAATTCTACTAATATGTCATCTGATTGTATCAGGCGACCTGCATTAGTTAGACACAGGAGGATTTGATTTGTTGCTTTTGGTTGTTCAAGAAGCAAATTTTCTATGAAGAAGAATCTGCTTTGCTTTGCCTCCGAGACTCTGGAGTTCCCATGTAATTATCACCATGATTGTCATTCCCAGCCAGATTAGTGACAGTGGAGACTAAAATGTCATCTCTGGGCTATGGCAGAAACTATATATTTGAATCAGCTTCTACTAGCTCCAACGAACCTTGATCTGACAAGGCAGAAGGTCTAAAATACTAAGTACCATAATTTAATGCATTTTTCTTTCCCAGACAAAACACTGCATTTTCAAGCAATGGAATGATTTTTCTTCTTCTGAAGCAATATAATCAGCAGCTTGGAAATTTCCTGCTAGTCTTGTACATTAGCTGAACAACTGATTAGCGGGCAGGAGCTTCTGCATCATCTCTTTCCATCAATTTGTTTTCAGTTTTTCACATGGGAAAAAATCACTTATTTCACCTCACTCATTACATATCACTCTTCCAACAGGGGCAACTCGATTCCTAAAATCCAAGGCTTTTCACCATCCTGCTGGGCACAGCAATACCATTGCTTGCCACAAAGGACCCGCTGTTTCCTTACCTTTCTGTAAGGCCCAGGACCCAAGACTGAGAACCGTTCATGTTTGTAACTTTCAACTCATGTGCTATTTCTCTTCCAATGTATGATTATACCTAAATGGTGGGGAGACAGTAAATTTAGGCTAAAGAAGCATAAAGAACAGGCAAATATGGGATGTGGATGGTGCAACTCATGCAACACAAAATAACACTGCAAAAAGGCAAAGTTACATCAGAAGCACCACTTTCAGACTAGAGACTGTACATGCTTGAGGTCAACCACCACTCTACAGGTCACCTGGGATGATTAGGTATTTATCCTCAGGGGCTTAGTTTTGGGGAATAAGCTTTCTGCCAGAATTAGGCAGGGCGAGCAAAAAAAAGGTAGGAACTACTTCAAAACAAAATTTAACATTAATTCCCTGAGGGTAGATTCCTCTGCTTACCATATAATGAAGTGCCTCTGATAATGTGAATCCACTACCCCATACATATACACACATATATGTCTTGGCTACACTTACAGACATGCCTCCATCCACACGAGACCTTTTTGTTTTTTTCCACTTTTCTTTTCTGTCTTTTCTTGTAGAGAACAGGCTGCACAGGCTCCAGACCCAAAAGACGCACCCCCCACCAAAAACCAAAAAACCCAAAGCCAACCAAAAAAAACAAAGTGCAAAACTAACATCCATAATACTTCTCTTCTGCATACGGGAAAAATTCACAACCCTTTGTTGGATATTACTACGTTACTTCAATTACTTTCTACATTAGCTCTGTAATTCTTTAGTTAAAACATCTGATTGAAAAATCATACTGAAGAGAGAAGGTTTTCTTTTGCATGGCGATGGCTAGATAAATGGATGTGAAGGGTATCATCCACCTGATGTTCCTTGGAGGCAAGGTGCTAAAATACCAGGATCTTTTGAAAGAGATGTGAAAAATAACACATTTTTTCCTCCTACAGCATAATTCAATTACCTTTCTAAATTGAAGTTGAAATATTTTACAGATTTAGATGTGAACTCTTGACAAGGCAGTTCAAGACAAACAGGTTCTTGAAATTTGGTTATTACACAACAGGCCAACGATCACAAGAACAACCAATCAAGCTGCAAATTACAACATCAGATGAAACCCCAAAAGTGGCATTTCTTCCAGAATAAAATATAACCAGTCAATGTTGGATTTTGTTACTACAATGTGCAAATACATTTCACTCACCTTCCTTTCCCATCACCCTGTACATAAATGTTATGTAGTAGCATAAAAGCCACAGAGTTATAACAGCTGTAGTAAGAATTCTGCAACCTTATGCTCCTGCCAGCTGCTACTATATCTGCAGCAAAATAAAGAAACATTGCAGCCTTTAGAAAGCACCATCAAGTGGCTATTATACTGTAGTTTTACCTTTCAAGTCAGCGATACAACATGCCAAGAAGGTACCCATGGAACATCTAATCTGCAGTTTCAGTCCTGAAACAGATTTACATAAAACTAAAACTCTAAAAGCAACATGGGCTAGACAGAAGCCTTGTTCATGGCTAAATCCTGCCCAAAAGCATTCCCTCTGTGCCAACAGAGATTCTATACATCAGAGAAGATACAAACAGGATGAATTAAGAGAACTCCAAGTCAATTTAATTATTTCTCAAAGAGAGCTTAAGGAAAGTAGTAAAGAGTTTCCACCTGTGAGGTGAGCTGCTATGAATGCACTTGTGGTCAGCAACCACAGCTTAACAAGAGTATTTAATGAAAGATCAACTTCCTCAGGCATAATATGGCTATTGCTTTCAGTTACATACACCTCTACTCTTACAGCTCAAGATTTTAGATGCCCTTGTAGCTGCATACCCTGTTACACCATGCATATTTACTTCACAGCCTCTGGAAAGGAAGCTACAATCATACCCATTTTCTGTTTAAAAAACAACCACCAAACAAACCCAAACAGTTTTCTCTGTTAAAAATTGTGAAAACACAGGAGAGAGTAGGAAGGGAAGTCAACTTGTTCTCTGCTTGAGAATCCACACTTTGGGCCCATAAACCCACTTCCATCAATGCCTGTAGACCTACAATGCCACATTTAGAAACCCCAACTAGAAACCAGGTTTTCAAGTAAAGGAGCAAAAGTCCACCTCTCAAACTTTTGCAGCCAAAGCCCATTAAAATGCTGAGGAAGACTCTCAATTACCAACAGAGTTTGACAACTTAGCAAGCAATTGAAGGCTGTATTTTACAGCAGCCCAATACTACGCTAGCAGAAGGAGCCTAGAGATGTTAAAAAAGATGTGGCAGGGTAGATATTTTCAGCAGAGATAAGCACATATTATTGCCATGGTACAGGCAGTACATTGCATGAGGGAATGCTTTCTGAAGAAGGGTATATAGTTCTAGTCCTCTGTCCAAGAAAGGACAACTTAAGCTGAAATGATGAGTCTCTAATCTGGGCAGAGGACAAAACAGCTTGGAAGAGAAGCCCAAAAGGAAGAAAGCAAGAGCTACAGACTCTAAGGCTCAAAAGAGCACAAAAGCAGCCACTGCTGTTGTTCCAAGGATTTATTTTAGTAGGACACTGACACAGGAGCCTCAGGCAATGGTCCATAATGGGTAATTAGGAAAGAACTTTAAAGAGAGGGCAATATGGAGCAATATTGCCCTCAGCACACCCTTCCTCAAAGGACTTGTAGCTTAAGGATTTCTTGAGGTGGAGACTGTATCACTGTGTTCACTGGATTGTTCTTCCTTAATTTGTCAAGTTTTTTCCTGAATCCATTTATATCTGTGGTCCACACAGTATCCTGTGGCAACGAGTTCCACAGCCAAGGTCTGCCTTACATGATGGAGTCTGGCTGGGCATTGCATGGCATGCTTGCTTGAGGGAGCAAAGACTTGAATCAAATGGGTCTAAAATTCCCTCTAGATCCCCAACCCAAGATAGTTTCAGTTCTTGGGTGATAAGTTATGTCAAAGGTTACCTGAGTATACACAAGTACTCTCACACTGACAACTAACAGTTAAAGGGTTGTTTAAGTGGAGGCCAAATATTACACTTGAGTTTTTAGGAAACTGAATTTAACTCCATTTTCACACCTACGCAACCTCTTTATGTTCAGGGATGGGCACATACAAAATTACCAACAGTTGACCACATGTTCTAAGAGGAAGGCAGTATTTCTAAATATAATTTTATTAGATACACTTTAGTCTTAACTATGTATGATAATATTAAATACATCTTAAAAATTACTAAATATCCAACAATTAATTCCTTTGTCCTAATTTACTTCTATCAGGACAAAAACCAATCCCAAAGCCCTGGATACTAGGATTCCTACCTTTTGATTAGATGCTTACAATCTCAGACCAGACAAATGCTCTGTGACTCAGTTTCCTCAATTAAGAGATTGGGAATGAAGCAGTTTCTCACAACAAAAATGTTTTCCAGATAAGGTAATGCACTTACTTTTGGTAAAGTGCCTATATAGATTGCCGATGGCAGGTACTATGTAAGAACAATGAATTATTTCCTTATGTTTCTCTACTTCCTCCTCTGCGAAGGAGGGAACTTGTCATTCTTCCTTTTATTAGCAAATGCAGCTGGAAGCTAAATACGCTGGTGACTCTGACTGACTGATTTGGTAGTGTTTATGTAAGTAAGCAGCAAGAAACACTAAATCAGAGCATAAACAAATCTTAGGCTAAATGTGCAGATGAAAACCTAACGCATACTAAAAACTGAATGTTCCTGAAATTAGTATTCAGTTAGTAAAGATCCCTATTTTATTTTCCGGTTTAATTTTAAAATGATTTCAGTACTAAAGCATAACTGCAGACTGTACAGGGAAAAAAAATCCACTGAAATAGTTTTTTTCCCCAAATTTAGAAACCATCTGTTTTGAAGTTCTGTTTGGCTAAGCAAATTAGAGGA
>VZTL01083029.1:0-27945 GCA_013400535.1 Scopus umbretta
CCCCCCAAAGGCAAGTGATATTAAATGTTGTCTATTAAACTTCCAGCTGAAAGTAGACTCATTTCTCTCTCTTTTAAGATTTGGACAGCCCGAAGCTTATAGCACAGCTGAGTTGAAGATAAATTACCAATTTCTGAGTATTTAAAAAGAAAAAAAAAAAAGAGATAGAGATAAAAATCAACCCAGCATAGTTGCTGTTGGGCTGCAGCTGCTCATACACTGAAGACAATCAGTTTGCATCAAGAACTGGGACCTTGGAGGATACTGCTACATGTGGCCCGAGACATGGAAGACAGCAGTATGTATTCAGTACCGATGATTTACTTTTCCTGAAGAGCCTCATTTGCAAGTACAATGATGTTCAAATCTAGGGGTGACATATTAATGGGAAGATCTACGTGTACTAGATAAATGAAGTAAAGATGAAAATTATCCAAGTCATCTGGAGAACTCAAAGTCAGCATTCAAGCTGTGGGTTAAAAAAAGCGTTGGGCAAAAAGGGCTGAAATTTTCAAACAAGATAAATCTGCCTGTTGATTTCATACTCACTTTAATAGCGTGCAAGTATGAGAAGTGTCTAAAATTTGCAGTCTTGGGATTCATAGGGAGTTTTTCACCATGTTTCTAAATCACTTAAGCATAGGCTAATGCTGGGTAAACAAGATCCATGCTTTTGCATAAATCAAGACAGCTTTGTTAAAGCTAATCCTTTCTTAATTCACAACAGATGAAGACTTGGGCCACTGGATTTTGTGTACAGCTGCAGGTCTGAAGGCTGCCTAATTACACAGAGAAGCTGTTAAATGTTTATTTCTATGTAACTCACGAAGAATTTCCTGGTTTGATTTATTACCTGGATGGTCTGATAAAGTCTAACCACATACAGAGGACAGGGCTATTTTGTAGCCTCAGGAAGATTGATTTTTGCCTACTGCTGAAACGAATCTATCCAGAGATGAATGCCTACTTCAGTTTTCATCCCTCCTGCTTCTTTCTTGTTTACCTCCTGTGTCTAGCTGGGTCCTTTCCCATGACGTTACTGCTGCTTCACTCTAGTGAGAGTTTATGCCACTTTTCTCTGCTTTAGCTCGACATTGATCTTTAACATGTAAAATAGTTTGGGGGAATTGGATGTGCATCTAAATCATACCTATCTTGGACTGTCTCGTTTAAATACTCCATTCAGGTTTTTATCTCCTGCCTGCCCACATGTGAGAAGCAATGGGATGCAAGGCACTGAAACACCTGCCTTCGTGCTACTGACTTGATTTTCTCCCCGAAGCACCTCCCCCTTCATCTCCCTTTCTCCTTCCAACTTTTGTCTGGCAAGTCACGGCTCTGACTGCATGTCCAGTGTGGCACATGGCAGCTCTTTGTACAACAGGCCTGGTTGCAATCCATACAACATCACTGTGACAGGAATAAAACCAGTGCGCTGCTTTATCTTTCCCAGATCTGAGCTAGATTTAGGTCTGGTCTTGTGCTTCAGCATTCAGGCCTGCAAGCTTTCTCTTCCATCCAAAGCACACAGTACACCAAATTCCTTGACTACTTTAGAGAAGTGTGGCTCTGACAAATCCTGGGGAAGAAATTCTATTTTATTCAGAAATGTTCTTTTATTCTGGGGGGGGGAGCTGGAAGTCACTGTGAGCTTTGTCCTTTGCTTTAGCTGATTGACCAAGCTTAGGGCATCTTGCATGGTCATGCTAGATTTCTCTTGCCATGTGACTTTGTATATAATTTTGTCATCTCTGCTAAGCCTCCACCTCCCTACTGTGCTCGAACAGCAGCTTTTGTCCAAGTAATCTTCTAAGCAGCTCAGAGCATAACGATAAGTTCCATTTGATATATGGAGCTTCTTGCTTACAAGGAGGCTGTGGTACTTTGGGACTGTAAATGCAAAGCTTGTGTCACCTACTGCCATCTCCAGGCAGTGATGGTTTGCTAGCAATGTTAGAGAAAAATTGTTTAGGGAAAGGATGGGAAAGGATATGTGATGCTAGTGATGTATTGGTCTTTTCTTAGGCATCTATTTACCCGTTATTTGCTGACACCACATCTTCTCTGAGATCCCCTTGAAATGGAAGGGGGCCCAAGCTGATGACAGCAGAAGTCAGCAGCTTTAAAAGAAATGTGGCAACAGGGAGTGCTTTTGGCAGTGTGTTTACAGGGAGCAGCTTTCTGATGGCAGCACCAGCATGGGCAGAGATGAGATCCAAAGCCCCCTGAAGTCAAAGTCAACAGCTGGAGCTCCAGACACTTGTCTGCTGAGGTTACTGGGACCTTTCTTTTAGGGATAGAAACTGCCATGTCAAAATAATCAATGCTTTGTCTAATTTAGGAGCCTGTCATATAGTGGCCAGCACAGGATGTTCCAGAGGAAGAGACATTTGTAGCATAAGTCCACAAATCTACAGATGATCAGACAAGCAACGTCATACCTATGCAGGATCACTGTAGCCACTGCTTTAACCTTTTCCAAGCCAGCCTGTTGCCTTGCCAACCTACCTCCTCAGCTGATGATTTTGGCCAGACAGAGAGTGAGCCACATCTTCTTTTGCCTGGGCTAAACTCACTCCTTTCTCCTGATGTATCCGTTTGCTCCTTTACCCATCTGCTGTCTTATGTCTTCAGCAACATGGGGTCAGAGCTGCCTTTTAGTTCAAACCCGAATGGAACAGAGCATGCTGTGTTCCTAATTAAGATATCAAGGTATCGCTATGATGCCAATGATAAAGAACTGTGCTTTATTATTTTTCTCTCCTGATGAGTCTGTCTCTTAAGAACCTCAAATCACAAAAGGATTTAACAGCTTCCATGCTCCCAGTACAACAAAAACCACTGCCTATTTCTTCTTGTCTTTCCATTAATTGCCTCAAATTAATTCTGTCTGTAGAAATGTTTACAGTTTGTAGCTCGATGGCATGCCAGTAGACATAGGTGTTTGAGAGATACTAGACAGATTTTTATTCCCTTAAAGCAACAAGCTGTAGCTTTCTTCCTAAGTACGTGAGCATTTTAGTAATATGTTCTTTCTCCTGTCTAATTTTTTTTCTGGCTCTCTAATTGTTATTACTAAAATACACACACCAATAATTCCCTTCCTCCAAAGCAGGCTCTTATGACTACGTAACACGATTACCACAAATTAACATCTCATGAAAAACAAAGAAACAACACAAAGCCCCAAAAAACCCAAACAAACCCTCCCAACTGCCTGACATTTTAAAACGAACTTAAAACACCAACAGGCAAGAATGGTAATTAGATTTGCGAAGCAAAATGATTTTTACGTGTTAAGGCCTTTAATTAATCACTACTGTACATTTTACTTATGCTCAGTCCAGTCCTGGAAGACTCATATGTGAAGTAGAAGTGTCTTCCCTGTTATATGGCCTGAGCCTGCAGGGGAAGGAAAGATGCGCTGTGCTATTTATTGCCCTCCAGACCCTTGGAGATGAGGCAGGTGAGTGATGAGGCCTTGGAGTAACTTTGAGGGCAGTCACAGATTGTTGTGGTGGTGGAACATCAGCTTGTAGATCACTGCCCCTGCCCACTGCAAGATCAGAAGCATCCTGAATCCCCTTCCATGAATCTGCAACCCTGCTGACGGCAAAGCACGGAGATCGTTTCTGTGCCTTGGACGCTTTCAAAGAGGAAACTCTCAAAATAGTTATATTACAAAGGAGCATCCTAGTGTCCAGAAGAAGGAAAGAAACTATTTCATACTAGACTTCCCCCACTTCTCGAAAAGTGAGTTAAAATCAAAGCTCTTGTGCCCAGCTATAAAGCTGCCAGCACAAATTCTCCATCTTAACATTGGAGGGAGCAAAAAACCCAGATGCAGATGTGGCTGAACTTTTTACCAAACACAGCTTTGCTTACTGTTTGTTAAAATACTCATGGTTCACAATGGGGAGGGGGGAATTAAAAACCATACATGAAAATAGTTATATTCTTAAAATGCTTTTATTTTTAATCACTCCATGTTCATTTTTAATGTAGGAGGATAATAGTAAAATTGTCCTAGGGTCATTTGGCACAAATTTGAACTTTTGGTGAGAATTTCTAGATGATATGTGATCGCCAATCATGTAACAAAATATGAACCCAAATCCATGATTTCCAAGGTTCTCTGTGTCTGTTTTTAACATCATATAGATTAAGAAGTGAGTTACAAATAGACAGGACAAATTATCGAATAAGTCTCAGAAGCTCTTCAATGCTTATGCAAGGAATAGTCTTACATGAAGAAGGTGGCGGAGCAGGAATTAAAGGAACTTGCTCCTAACGCGTTACAGACTGTTTGAGCATTCTGGAGTACCTGTTCGTAAAGCTGGCTATGGCAAAAGTTCCCCAACTATTTTTCCAATTAAAGTTCAAAAGAGCAGAGACCTATTTCTGGCATCCTTCACTGTGGTGAAAATTAGTAAATAACTAAAATGGGAACTGGCAAAGTATTTGCGTGAAAGCGGAATAAAAACAAATGGGTTGTTTATTACGCTGTAAAGCCATTTTACAGAGAAGAAATGATATGTTGTGCTGTTCATTGTTCTCCAGACTCAGGTATAACAGCAAGCAATAGGTTTTCCGAGAAACTCAGAGTACAACTATGAGAAAATACTTATTTTTCTCACTGCTGCTTTCTGGGGGATAAGCTGGCTACATATTAAATACCAATTAAGGATGTGAAAGGAATCAGAGACTATTCCACTTGTATGGATAGATTATTATCTAGAGGTAGGGAGTGTTCTGTGGTTGGGGCAGTAGAACAGGAGTCTGATTTGCTTTCTGCACTTGTGCCTACTGGTGTCATGTAAATCACGAGGAAGGAGCAGCGCTGCTCCCGCAGCGACGCTGTATAATCACATTCAGATGCCTGGCAATGGAGAGTCAGCCTTAAGAGTTGTCTCCTGGGTTCTGTTCTTAGTTCCCTGGTTGGCGCTTACGTTGCCTGTGTTTTGAGACAGTCAAAATTTATTGTTACTGAAAACACTGTTTCTTAGTGTAACGTGGTGGTTATCACCTAATAAATGCCATCTTACTTCAGAGACATAAGACAACAGCAATTCCCTTGCTATCTTTTACCCTCTCCCCATGGCATATTGTATTTATCATAGTCTTCAGTTTGGTTTTTTTTTTTGTTTTTTGTTTTTTTTTTAAAGAACGTGGTTTCTGAGTTTTAGTGCAGAGTATGGAACTGATTTTGCCCTGTGGCAAAATGATTTGTGGAGATGTTCTGCGGTCCTCTCTGAGCTGACACATGGCTGCTGGTGTTCACACAGGACTGGACTTTGACTTAGGGAACAGCTCTTGATTGCTTTTGGAAAGATGACCAAAACATCAAGTGTCTTTATACCTGTTCACGTTGAATTGGTTTTCCCTAGTGACCAAGGTAAACCAGGAAAACTGCTACAAAGTCAGACGTGTCCCTAATCATATCCACGTGTTAGAAAATCCTTGTTCCCTCAATGCCCAAACCTCAGCCATGTGAAAATGAAAATTTCTTACCTTGAAACTGGGTCCCGGTGAACACGCACAGATTTTCCCAGGCTGGCTGGTGTCAGAGTGCCAGTGCACGCTGCTTTTTGGCAGAAAGATGGGGCACGATGTTCTTTATATACTGAAGAATGGACCCAAACCAAAATGGTTTTTCCCCTCCAACGTTTTCCATGCACAAACAATACACAGAATTCCTGTGACCAAACGTCAGAGAAACCAGTGCTGGATTTCGCAATGAAACTTTCTTCTAAACTTAATACAGCATGGGGAGGTGGAGGAAGTAGTCGCATCACTTATTTTTAGGTGTCTAAATCTGTTTCTAGGCAATAAAGTACAAGTCTGAGGGGACCTAAAGTAGGAGACTAACTGCTGACTAATTTAAGTTCTTGTCTCAGACTGGAAAAATCCCATGCAAAGGACAATGATGCAGGAGAGATTTGAGTTTAGAAAGTAAGTGCGTGGTTTTGTGAGTGTGTATAGGAAGTGTTGCTCCCTTTGCTGCTTATTTGACTGTTGGTTTAGCAGATTCTGAAAGGAAAAAAAATGTCCCTCTTGCTTAACACCTAATACTTGAGCCTGGTTTGCTCAGGAGAATAATAATAATAATAGACTTCCCAGTATCTGGGGGCACACTGTTGCTGAAATTTATCTTCACAGTGCTTCAACATGCTGGGGCTCAAACAGTGACTTATTTTAGCAAATAGATGAAGGTGAGAAAGGAAGAGCAGTTAAATAAATAAATAAAGTCTGTTCATTAATTCAGTTAATCAGGTAAAGAATCGGTAATATCTCACTATGCTTTTCTGCAGATGAACCTCCTTACTCAGGATAATAACAACAGACCATGCTGATTTCCCAGTGTTAACACTAACCAAGTAGTTTTACCTTGGAATACATAAAAAATCATGTCAAATAATCCACCTTTCAGAGGCTGGAACAGTGTGCCTTCGCTCACATCAGCTGAGGTTGATTGCTTCCTGCAGGGGGTTCTTATTCTACCACAGTAAAAATGGACCTTAAAAATTAGTTGTGAAAGCTATATTTTCTTTTAAACGAAAAGAGCTGTATAACTGGATTTGCCTCCTTTTGTTCAGCACGATGTGGGAGACTGTCTTAGTGAACAGAACTATAAATGTTTTGGTGATGGGGAAACCAGAAATGAATTGTTGTTCCTTGCAATTTTTTCCTCCCACTCTCTACAGCACACCAGAACACAAAACTCTCAAGTCATCAGAATTGGCCAGAACTGCAGCAGTTCTCTCAGAAATTGAGTGTCTGGAGTGATGCACTGTCTTTAATTAAAAATAAAAAAAAAAAATCAAATGCTAGGCAGGAAATGCAGGGTTTTTTGCATGATACCAGTTCCAAACCTGTATGAAGAGTATTTCAAGACACTTCACAGAGAAGCAGGAAGCCCTTAAGAAAGGTCAATGAACTAAGATGATGTGCAGCATCCATATGTTACATCAGGGAAATTCAGACAGAAAGCCTCTCGCTAGAGTGAGTTAACACTTCAGTGAGTTGGTATCAGAGAAACCTCACTAACTTCATGGCCATTTGTGCAGTGACCTGTCTCGCAGGAGGAAAGCTATCGACTACCTGTGCTAACTTCCAGCAGCTTCTTTTGTCCAAAAAGTACGTTCTGAATTATTGAAGGCTTTGTGTTGGGCCCTGGCAGTCGCTAACGGATAGCAGAAGAGGCAGGAATTCTCTCTTTAAAGACTTCAAATGGACCTGTGCGCGTATGTAGTCCCCTTCGTGACCTCTGTCCAAAAATATTCTTATTAGAGCCAAGTGGGGGAGGATAAATCCATTTTGTTATAACCACTGAACTTTGTTATTTCATTTTCACGCCACATTAGAACAGAAACAAAATCTTTCTCCAAAAAAGAATGACATCAGTCCGTCTACTTCGGGATTACAAACCATGAGTGTTTTCATGCAGGTCTATCTTTGTTCTTCATTAATGCAGGTCCACCAGCTTGCTCGGAAATAGTAAACAGCTAAAAAGCTCTGGACAAAAGCTTCTGCTTGACAAAACCTGTTAAAACTAGCACATCACTGCAAGAGAATCCACTTTCAAAATTTCATTGAGCTGAAAATGTTCTGATCAGCTCTAATTCACACTCCCCTGGTTTCATTCTCCTTTTGTGCATTGCTGCTGCACAGTGGATTGCATAAACTCAGGAGCTAATTCTAAGCAGATGGACCTGATTTTAGTTGCTTTTTTTTTTGCCAGCCCCTCCATTTCTGTGCCAGCGAGAAATCCAGCCACATTGGGAAACATCCTCTTTTACTTCTATACAAGGCAAACCAAAGCGCTTCTGCTGTGGCATTTACTTTTTGGACCCTGCGAGCTAAATGGATACTTTCAACCAACAGCCACAGCTTTCACTTTAGGTCAGTGTTCAAACGGTTCCCAAGTTTTTATGCCTTCTCTCATTGAGCAAACAGTGGGTTCGTATTTTCTTGCTGTAAAACTTTGCCTCTTTACTGGCACTGAGTAAGTCTGTAGTATTCAGCTCTTAAGGGCAGACCATTCTGTACTGGTCATCTGGGAAGTACCTAATACACTGAGCTGTGAGGTTAAAGTACAGACAGCAGCACGGAACCAAACATTTGTGCTAGAAAGGAAGCTTTTTATGGAAATTGCCAGGTTTGACACATTAAAGTGACAATCATGCTGGCAAAATCGAGAGAATATAATTTTAAAATGGAGGTGAACCTGGTTATTTCAAACTACTTGTCTGCAGAGTTTATTTAAAATACCAAACAAGTTAATACGGTTAAAACAAAAATGAAACGTCCTAGTGTAATGGAAGGAAATGTTTCAGCTTACACCAGGTGGTTATTTTCTTCCATGACTGATTTCTGAAAACTCTTGAAATTTGGGCTTTTTAGCCGTCTGGCTCTGGGGTTAGAGCACGTTTCTATGGCCTATGAGATGTGCAAGTTTCGTACATGAAGGCAAGATCAAATACCTCCTACTGCTCACTCTGGCCAAGCTAGAAGGGGGTCCCTACACTTGCTGCCAAAGCGTTGCGTCCTTGATACCCCCCTTTTCTTTTTACTCCTTGAGATTTCCGTAGTACAATGTATTGAGGGCACATCTGCTGTGTCAGTGTTTTAAATATTTTAATTTTCTAACTGTGGTATGAACATAGAAATCAGCTCTTTCAGCCCAGCAAAGTACGCACTGTTCTTTGATCTGTGACCTTTCATTTGTGCTCTAGCACCGGGACAGGAGTTAACTTCATCTCATGCGTACTGGCCATTCACTGCTCACATATTTATACTCAGATACTCTTGATGATTCATTGTTCTTCTCCTTAGCAAGAAAGGCAGAGTGTCTGGAATAAAATCTTGGAAGCCACTGGCTTATAAGCCGGGGTCCAATTTAAGGGGTTAAAAGATACAGGGAACTGATTCTGCACTACATAGCCATCCATAGCTGCCTTAATTCTAGCTCACGTTTTGAAAGAATAGAAGTCATACCTGTCATTCAGCTATCCAGTGCCTTACAGGAAAGTAAAATATGTCATCAAAACACTGGAGGCAGCTCCAACTTTGCGATACTAGAGAGCCTTCTGAATATTAAGCAAAACAGCCCCTGTGAAATAGTAAAGTGTTGTTATTTTACTGGGTAGGAACCAGAGACACAGTGATTAAATAATGTCTTCTGGGAGCATTGAATGGATTCTAGATATCCAAAATAACCTTCTGCTCTGTCCTCGTGGCTTTTTCTTTCTTGTTGGTACCACACGTCTGCAGCCATATATAAAGCTACTGCTGCTTTGGGTTCTCAGCAAGACTTACAGCAGCTGGTCCATGCAGACTAATGACCCTGTCACAGTCAAATGTAGTGTCTTTAAATTCAGTGCCGAGGAACATTGGCAAGGTATAAGGGACACTTGCTGCTAGACTTATTCTTTGGATATGTACTTGTATTTATTTCTCCCCATATGCTGTAGCATATTTCACAAACGTGGCATTTATTAGAGATCAAGATAAAAAATAGTATAGCAGGACAGGAAGAAAAAGATTTATGGTTCAGGTACAGGGCTGTGGATGGGGAGAGCAGAGTTCTCTATTTTGAGTAAGGTCTCTGCTCTGGTTGTAAAATGGAGATGAAATTATCATTCTTTAGGGTTATTCCTAAACTAGACTAAGTATCTGTGTGGCATTATTATCATCACAAAGCAGACCATATAATACTTGGGCATACTTTGTTATTTTTATGCAAGCCATTCGTCTTGTCATTGGCGTCTTCATCCCCACACCCCGGTAGCTGCTTTTGCAGCTCCCCTGCCACAAAGGAGCGATTGCTGCCCGGATCCGAAGGTCCGCTCTCACAGGGTGAGGCAGGCTGTTTCTGTGAGCGTTCGCTCGCTCAGGCTGAGGATTGAAATTGCTTATGGCGCAGAGAGCAAGGAATGAAGGAACTGTAATTCTGAAATGCCTGTATTTTTAGCAAGCTGACTTGTTAAATGTAAAGGGGTGTTTTGGGAACCTCTTTGCCTCAAAAAAAGTTACTCTCTTACATTTAACTACAGGCCATCCCAGGGCTTTAACATTAAAAAAGCTGGTCATTTGTGGCTAGCTACAATTTCACTGTAACTCCATGAAGAAAAGAACAAAATGGAGAAGGAGAAACAATTTAAATACTTCTAATGTGTTAGGGGCAGGAACACCAGTGCAAGCTCTTCCAGGTTTCAGATTAATTTGAATTCTTATTACTCGACGCAAATGAGAAGTCTGTCTTGGGAAAAAAAAAATAATCATTAGAGCTCCTGGTGGTTGTTCCTGGATTCTCTTGCCCAGTGTTTTTGTGACCAGCTGACTCTAGTGCATGGCTGCGGGCGGCAGGGAGATGGCTGACTCCGCAGGAGCTTCTGACTGCCTGCAAACCATCAAACACCCACTGGAAATGGCAGCCTGAAATTGCTACCTAAGGAAAATCAGTCCTTTTGGCCAAAGAGCAATCCTGACGGCTACATCATCAAAAAGGTTACAGCTGCTGGTTTGTTCACAAAAAGCACAGATGGAGAGCACCACCACCATCTCCCAGCTCTGCTTGCAGCATTATTCCCTCCAGTTTATTCTCTATTTCTCTGATGTTTGTAAAGCATCTCAAGAGGCAGGGGTTCAACGACTCCCAACGGGAGCCAATCTCACCATGTAAAATAGGACATTTCTCTTTATTCTCGACTAGGACGTTAGCCATCCTGGGCATGTAGCCTGCCACAACAAGGTAGTGCGTCTGACTACAAATCTCCTTCTTAGGAAGTCTGCCTCCTTTCCTGGTGATCTAGAAGATTGCATTTCATCTGTAGGAATGTTCCTTGCCTGCTTTAAAACAGTGTTTGGATATTACAGTAAATATCTCTTTAGGTGAAAAACAATCTAAGCAGGGAGCTAAGCAAAATTATTAACGCTCTGCAGTCAAGCAGGGGCTGGATCCATTCATTTACTTTGAATTCCTCTGGTTTTGTAATGCAGGCTTCGCTGTAGAAAATGGAATAAACGATGTCCATGAGGCATATAAGAGAAAAAAGTAATGCATCCATTTTCCATTTTCATGAATCTATTGCTACTTTAAAGATGTTCTCAGGGCACCGGTATATTTGGGAATTATGGTTTTGCTGCTTAGCAGCCAGGCACAGCCGTAAACTCAGATCAGCCTGGCTTACCAGAAAAGCAGTGTTTTACGGTTGTCCCAATTTTCTGCTCTGCGACTCAAAGACGTTTCCTGACATTGATTCGTCTGATTCAGAGTCTGTCCATGACTCAAAGCATCAAGGTCAGGAAAACATGTGATCAAGATGCTTATCGAGACCTCCTGCCTGGGCTGAATTTGGCCAGAAACCCCATAAAGCAAGCAGTGAGATTGCTTGTGAAACCGGGACAATTTCTACTAGCTCAAGACTGGGTCACACCTTTTGTGATTGATGTCTTGAAGTCAAAATGGGGTTCTGCTGACAGGCACGGGGAGAGTGGATAGCCCAAGCAAAACGCAGTCAACTCTAGTTATCTATTTTTAGACCTAAGGGAAAATAACTGGTTCCAGAGTTTAGCTGAGACATATATTACTGGCCTGACTTTCATTTACTCTGAGGACTCCCACCTTGGATGGAGCAGGGAGTGGTTTGGTTTTTATTAATGTGGGACAGTAAGAAAGGGTGATAGGGCACAGGGTCAGCAAGGACTGTTTAGTTGGCAACTAGAAGAGTTTTGAAAAGCTTGTGGTTTAACCCCGGGTGAATTCAATTTTTCTGAGTATTCTTCAAAAGCAAACCTCATTGCCATGCAGCAGCAATGCTCACAAATCCCGTGCTTACACAAGCAGTCTCCTATCAGGGACTGCTGACCAGCTCTGCCTCCAGCCAGATCCTTCCAGCCTACCTGGAGGCAAGGAGGAGAGCCATTGTTTGGTGAGCAGATGGAAAAATCCAGACGGTCTTGAAAATCCTGGGGGGAGAGGATCAGGCTTGATTGCAAAGAAAGGAGCAATTTATGAAAAATAACTGTGGATTTCTAAGGCAACACTACTCATCACTTGTTTCTCTGGTTCAAATTAATCTTTTTAGAAGTTGTTGTTAAAGGGAACAGAGAAAACCTAAAGCTTTTCTGCCTACAGTATGATTTGTAGCAAATTTATATAGTAGGTACATTATATCTAGGGATCCTTCCTTTTAGTTAATTGGTTGGCAAAGTACCCAAATGCAGCTTCAGCAATATTGAGCTTTTGTTGTCTGTGAAATAACTTGGCTAGTGTATCAACCTGCTACTCAGTAAAAGTCTTCCTGCCACCCCCCAAAATATTAGAAATCGAAGGATAGAAGTGCTGCTAGCGTGGGGTCCAACAAAAAGCTTCAAACCTGAGTGATATTTATCTGATCTCTCAAGGGAAGGTCTGGCTGGGTCATGTCTCATATCTTTAAATCTTCCTGGGACTGACTTGATTTTTTCCCTTGCCTTCTTGGTGCTCTGGTGTGCTACTTGTGCATGGTGCTAACCAGTGAGCTGGATTTCTGTGCACGGTGCTGTACTATCGTTTGTAGACCCATATCTAGGGGAGGCTTTACTGTAAGGCCAACAAAACCCTTTTATAAAGCTTTCCTGGGGGAAGAAAAACCTTTCCATCTGAGCTCCACCTTCGGGAAATGGCCATGCAGTGACACAGACAAAGTCTCAAAATAACGAAACCACGCTGCGTTAGCATGAATTGCCAATATTTTTAAGAGGAGGATAGGAAAGGTACGCTGAATTATTTATGTTGAGGGAGGACGGATAAAAATACCTTCAGAAAGGGGGAAAGTGTTTAATTGTATGTGTCATGTATGTAAACGTGCATATGACATCAGACATCTGATGAAGGAGAAACCGTACATACCTGAAGGTTGTACGAATCTTGCTATTATATCTTCCCTGATCCACTTCAAAATCGACTGGACAGGGTACATGGAGAGGCACAGAAGAGAACAACCACCACTAAATTTCTCCATTAATTAGTTTCTACATGCTCTGAAATGCATTAACTGATCAACCAGGCCTTGATTCCAAAAAGGACTTGGTACTGATGGAAAACAAACCCAGTATAATAACTCAATAATAGGATTTCTGGAATGGGCATTCTTGAAGGGGGCAAGGGTTAGGAACTTGCTCCCATGTAGTTAAGCTGCAAAACATCACCTTTTTCAGGAGTGAAGGGACTTTCCTTTCGAGTAATCTTGTGGTAAACTGCAGCAAGATCCTCTATAGTCCATTCCTTGCTCTCAGCATCCCTCCCTTTCCTATTCAGTTGTGATCTGATTTCACATTCCTATTTGCTGGGGTGCCTGTCTTTGCATCCTAATTGTTACGCTGCCAAACAAGCATATTAATTAATGCTCTTCGCTGTTCTAGCCCTGTGTGCCTGGCAGGTTTCCACAGACACTTTTAGCCTGGTCTCCCTTTTCTCTTTAGCCCATTGCATAGTTCAGTAAAAAATGTGGATTTGAGATAGAGAACAAGTTCTGTGGTGCACATAATTATAATTACAGTAGCTTTTTCTTTCCCAAGGTGTCAGATATCAGCAGTTTGTTCAAATTCAGGTTTTATTTAACAATACAGCTTAGAAGAGATCTTAAAACGGCTGCTTGGTGATTTCAGCCAATCTATCTATTTAAGCTTGGATCCAGGCTCCTAGGAAGTGCAGGAGGGGCAAATTGGCCCACATTTCTAATAACTTCTAATAACTTCTTCCTTTGTGCAAGCAAAGAGAAGTATTTTTCTTCTAGGCTCTTCCATCAATAGATATTGATCACTTAACAAAGCCAGTCTTTCAGCTACAAAAGGCCTTTGATTAAAATTTCACTTGGCAGCCTCTTGGATTAGATATTTTATCATCATCATGAACACTAGAGCCCCATAATATGAAAAAGGAAATGAAATGAGGAGGCAGTAACCTGAAGTAAGAAGTGGAAAATTATATATTAAATGCCAGACACATACTCACAGATACTACTGTGCCACTTTAGATATTGTGCAGTCAATTAGATTTCATAGGGATGGCTCTAATCACTGCAGAAAAAAAAATCTCAGGGCCTAAAAAGATGCTATTTAATCTAAGCATACTGAATGGTACCTGTGTATCTTACTGTTTTTGTTAAGAGGTTGTAGATTTTCTGCTGTGTTCTCGTGGTAGTGGCAACTCTTTCTGCCTTAGCAAACGGAGTTTGTTTTGAATGGGAAACAAACTATCTGCTACAAAATCTGCTCTGCTATAGCGGAATTTTCAGCTTTCTCTTTGTTTTTACCAGAAAACTCCATACTGCATAGGGAGATAGCTGATATTACGAATAAATGCTACTGGAGATGAGTCAGCTGCAGAGGAGGAGAGGCCTGTTCAAGTAACTTTCTGTAGAAAGAAAAAATTATCTTTCGAGATTCAACGGAAAGGAAGGTAGCAGCACTTTATTTAGCTGTAAGGCAGCAGTCATGACAAAGGAAGAATTTTTTTTTTTTTAATGCAAGAAGCAGGGAAAAAAATGAATCTCTGGCAGGTGATGCATTCTGGCACTTAAAGGCTACTGATAATTTCTAGGTGGGTGGTTTAACCCTTTCTTATGTGGTTCTTTAAGCTGTTTCAGCAAGGAACTCTTGAGGGGAGAATACAGCTAACGCTGCATTGAGCTGAATTTGGTTAAGTGCGTTTCTCCAAAACAACATCCATTTTTAAGTTTATGATAAATAGTTGCAACCACAGGCATTCAGAGAGAATGAAACAGTAAAACCCAGATGATAGAAGACTTGGAGATCTTCTGCCATTTCCCTCAGTAATGGGACTTATTTGGGGACCTCCAACGTCAAAGCTCTAGAGGCTTGAAAGTTACTCAGGGGAAATGGGATCTTCTCTCATGACAGAATCAAGCTGGTGTTGAGGAGGATGTGAAAGAAAGCAGACACACAACAGAATGTACTTAAAGGTATTAACAAACTGTAAATTATTTGGTTTCCTGTGCGGCTTCCAAGTGCTAACACATTAAGTCAGCAAGTCCACAGGAAAAGGTTTGGTTCAACAAAAGGTAATAAGTGCCACTTTTTGGTTATTTTGTCCCAGGCAAGTAAATTAGTATATTCATCTAAGTCGTTGCACCTATTTCTGCATGCATGTGCATCTGACCTAGTTACTTTGGTAGCCTTTATAATCAATAGACAAAGATACACACATAAACACAGACAAAAAGTGAAGAACTCTAATTTTTATCAACAGATTGAAGGTCCTACAGCTTACATTATATCTCCCATTCTGTGGGAAGATAATGAAGCAAAAACAACAGTTTCCTGACTAGGGGGATCTCTCACGAGCTCAGTCAGAGCATGGGAAAGATGGAAAGATTTTTGTTCTATTTTAACCTAATTCTGTCACCAGGCCTCTTCTTCAAAGGCCATAGATTAATTTTATTTTTTTAAAATGGTTATTGGATCTTAATTTGTGAGCAAGAAAAATAGCACAACATCTGCAAAGGTTAATGCTGACTTCACCAACCCCTCTTTTAAAAGGCAAAGCTGTATTCTGTGACCTAGAGCTGCCAGTACTGCAGATATTGTGCAGTTACAGGACAGAGAAACCATCTCACCGAGATTGGAGTCTGGGGAGAGGATCACCGGGACAGAAGAGCAAATGATATTAAGGAGAGGAGAAGCTTTCACAAGTCCTGGTTCTTACATTTGAGGTTTTGTAGCTGTTAAAACTGAATTTGAATTGTTCTTTAAAACCCACGTGCCTGCCATTACTCTGCACCCATTACCTAACAGAACTAGATAAAATGGAAACACATTTGCTAATCCCTTGAAGTGGACAAATAGTACAAAGTTTTCATAAACCAGGCAAGAAAGTGCCAAGTCGTGTATCACCTTCTTCCTCTTCTTTGTCTTATAACATTATAAGATCCAGATGTCTCTATGACCAGAAAAATACAGCTTCAGAGATCACCGTTACTGAATGTGCTGCAATGTAGGTTTCCTATTTGAACAAAAGCCTTTCATGGCACAGTACTGAGGATCTGATCTTTGCCTTTCTGCCTGCTTGGTTGTGGTGGGCTGGAGTATTTTCTTCCTGAATCTTCTCATCCAGTCACATCTCTAATCAGTGACTTGTAAATGATAATTTTGCTTGCTGGGCAGTACCAGGAGCTAATAAATTAAAAGAAAACTATTTGATAAAAACAAATCAACACTCATTGATTTTAGTATTTCACCTTGAGTCTTTTGTCTGTCATGTCACTATATTAACGAGCTCATTAATAGTTCTGGAGAAGACTAAAAGTTATGGCCACTCAACTCAATCTATCACTCGAACACCGGCTGCTGTCAACATAAAATGGTAATATACCTCCAGAGCAGGATATGAAAGTATTGCTGTAATGGAGAGCGCAGTGTGGGTCAGTCTTCTACTATTCATAGTAAAATACATTTAGATCTTAATAGCTCTACTCTGCATGGACTCATGGATGCATGATATACATATCTCATTAGAGTTATATTCCACTAACAACAAAAGTATGACATTGTTTTTCAGGCAACGGCGTCTTTATAAGTATTTCTTGTTGATGTGTCACTGTTATAATTCGTCAGCCTGTATCAGCCTAACAAATCATGACACATCAGTCTTATCTTGGCAGCCTATCACGCACACTTACCTAAACACAAGGTTTTGTTGTTTGTTTTGTGGTTTTTTTTGGTTGTTGTTTTTTTTTTTAACAAATAGGTTGTGTTGCCTTGATGCTGTTGTGACAACAGAAATCCTCCTTTGCTCCTTTTTGATATTGGTGCGCATGGGCCAGTAAAGGTTATATACCCTGTACATACGTACAGGCGTGAAGGACTTCAGCACCTCAGGGTGATCTCTCTAACCTCAGCTGCCTTGAGTTAGAAGCACTGTCACCCTGGGCTCCCTCTGCAGGCAGCGGGGACACACAGCCATCTCCAGGTTTGGTGGGATGTGTCTGGAAGCAGCCAATTCTCCATTGCTTGTGAAGGAATCCTTTGGTGACTGCTTCTAGCCTGAGTGACTTCGGAAGGTGACATGAATCTGTGATCTCACAATTAGATCATAAGCCTCAGACTCCTTTGTTCTCTAAGTTAATTCTACTAATCAAGGCGAATGGTTTTATGGCTAGAAGGCAAATTACATTATATATGTAACTAAATCTCAAATCGCATGAAATAGCTCGTAAGACAGACAGGCTTAAGGCCTTCTGTATCATTAAGGCCTTTTTGTCTATCAGATAGGGATGAAATTAATTTCATTTATCAGCATAAATCCCAAGGCTCTGGTAGACAGCTACAGTGACTACGTTTGGACTAATGGCTGAAATCCAGCCATCCCAGTGCTCTACACTCTTTCTCTGGGGTTGTCACAGCCACTGTGTTTTATAGCCTTGCTTCCAGTCTCTTCCTGCCATGGCATGGTCCCAATCATCCAATTATCCCAAATGCCAATCTGTGTGACAGCCTGTGCTAATAACCTTCAGCATTAACAGAGCTAGTGGCACTCAAGTATGAGAGGGCTGGTATTTCTCTACATAAGATGACCTTAATAAACTCAAGATTATCAAGGTTTAATAATCAAAGGTTTGAGAAAATATTAATATATATTAAACTTTGCCACCTGTTTTGGCAGAATAGATTGCAGGTGGGTTGTATTTGATTTACAAAAGCCAGAAGACAATATTAACTAAGTGTATCCCACAACCTTATGAACTTTATGTTGCATTGTATCAGGCTTACCTCTTCTGTGTTTCAGCACTCCAGAATAATCCCGTTTTTGGTTGCTACTCCCAAAGTCCAGTCTAAAGCAAACCTCAGTGAAGATCCTCAAGCAGCCAAGCAAGAAGGAGGTTATTAGATAAGGCACAAAAGTATGGAGACACCAAGGCTACAGGCAGACAAGTAATAAATAACAATTCAGATTCTTATACCTGGATCCCAAAGCTGATTGTTCATATTCAGCCCAAAAAAGGTAACAGATTGAAATTAATTTAGTCTTTGATATTTTTTTCTTGCCTTATTAATTTAGAAACAAAGCTATTAATGTTGGATGGCTATTCAAAACCCTGAACAGTTCTCCTTCTGGCTGTTAATAATTAAACCCATTCAGTGAAGTGAATTCATTGCAGTGTTAAGACAAAATGGTTTCAAAACCACCAGATTTAATGTTGATTAAAATATTTCCCTAGGCAGTGATAAGCAGCCAACAGCTGACTCAGAGTTTCTTGTTAAGTAGGATTTGAGTGTCTAATTCTCATGTCTGTGGAAGAAAAAGTTGTTATAAAGGAAGAGGTCAAAGGATGCACAAGCCAGTATCTGCTATTTAATTTTACCTTAAGGCGAAGCTGAAGTGTAGTTGTGTCTGCAAAATGGTTAAAGTCAGGGGCAGGATATTTTCGAAACCCAAAGTACCCACTCTGAGCAAAATCGCTCTCACTGAGTTTTGAAGACAGGTGGATGAAGAGAGAGGCTGACAGAATTATGCCCCCAAAAGGTTAAGCCTGTCAGAAAACAACCTGAAACGCACTGCATTAGCTTTGCCTTTTATTGAGGTAAGTATTTATTGGCCACTGAAACAGAAACCTGCGCATTTGTTGCAGGGTGCTCCCAAATTCATACAAAAGACTGTGGAAGAAGCAACAAATACAGAAGCATAAGATGCCCAAACTTTTATTTGTTTCTCTCCCCATTTCGATTCGCAGCTTACAATGTCTTTATGATAGCACAGCTACAAATAAGCTGGCTGCTCACCCACCGTGAAATGATTTTTTAAATTTGTATCCATTATCTGAGTAGGAAGAGGCACTGCTCTTCTTGTTTATTGTGCTAGCAAAAGAGCTTCCAGTAACACAAAGATTATTGAAAAGGATAGCTGGATGTCGTCTTGTTTTGCTAACTCTGTTGAGCTAGTTTGCAACATCAATGCCAGCTTCTTAAGAAAGTTTGTTGGCCTCATCTTCTTTCAACTAATTAGTTGGATATAATGGTCTTGCCTGAAGCATCAGATAAAAGAGTATAGATTTTTTTAATGACTGGCATTCAATTTGATTCTGATTCCCTAGGAAGAAAACTTGAGATATTATAGGGAACCAGCTAGTATTTTCTGCCATGCTTTCCAAACTTTTGCTTCAATGTTTTATGAGACAGCAGATCATACAATTCCTCTAGCCACATTCGAACTGAAGTCAAAACTGGCAGATGTTTGCATGTTTTACCCAGCTCTGCCTAAAACGTATCTACTGCGTGTCACAGGACAGAGCCTGGGTGCTGGTATCATACCAGTGATGTTCACCTGGTAAAAATGAGCTATAGGCTATTCACATGAGTAGTTCCAGTCTACGCTTGTAATATATCTCTTCTATTACTGACTACTGCTCATGGAAAGTATATAGAAAGTTTTTAACTCCTGTCGTAGCATCTTCCCAATACCTGTGCATGAATTTCCAGTCCTAACTGTAGATCTGGCATATGTGAATAAGTTATAAACTTAGTTTCCAGTAGAAAGTTGTTTTAGCAAATAGTAAAGTTAGTTAAATAAAAATACGCTTTGAAATGCCAACGATACTGTTCCGTATCATACAGTGCTACACTATTTCTTAGTAACTGGAAAGTAAGTATATCTGAAAGTAGATGTAAATTGTTCAGCTTAGTGCAATTATTTGCACTCAGTGAAAGGTTGAAAGTAAAGATCATAAAGCGGACATTTGATTGCCTTCAAATTTAATCACATAAGAAGTCTTTAGTAAATGACTTGACCTTTAACAAAAGTTTTTCAATATTTCTGAAAAATTTAATGATATTCTCTTCCATTTAATCACTACTTGCACTCAGATGAGCTTTTGTTTCATTCTTAGTACTAATGACTGCATCTGAATAATTGTCCTCCATTGGTGTCTATAGGTAGACTTCCCCTTTGAAGTTAAAGCACATCAGTGAGGCAACGATAACTAATTCTGCGTTAGTCGTCATTTTAAATCGTAAGTGTAAAAAACCTCGTATTGGTAATTTACTTAATGACAAACTACACATACACTCATTCATATACAGCGTCAATAAAAGCAACAGAAGTGTGATTTCATTTACTGAAAAACATTGACCTAACCATTACATTTTAATATCCTTTAAAATAGTAATGTATGCCTTGATCCCGCAATTAATTCCTCTTACACACTTGAGAACAAGTACCTAGAGCAATGCTGATCTGTTATAGTCTAGTAAACACAGCGCAGTACAAAATGGTGATGAAGCTGCAAGCAGAAGGAGGGATTATCAGCCATTAATAAAAGAAACGAACAGAGGCTGATGGTTTAGTTGCGAGACAGGTAGCTTTCTGATGGTGGGGAAATTGCTCAGAAACCTACGTACAGCTGCAGGCCTTCTGCAGCACAGCAGGAAGGAAATTCAACTTCACCCCCAGTGCTACATTTTAATTTCCACGGTATGTTGTTCCACAGGGAAACGCTGCAGGCAGGGGAAATGCCGCCGGGAGGCAGGGTCCAGCAAGGGCAACGACAGGGGAAATTGCCTGCTGCCCCCCGCCTGCCAGCAGCGTTATTTGAGATGTACTGTCTTATGCGTTGGACATTAAACCAAAAAAATTATACGGACCTTGCTCTGGTGAGACTGCCATCTACGACAGACAAGACAGAAGAAGAGAGAAGTTAACGCACTGAACTTGAAAAACAAATCATTTATCTGCAGACTTAAATTAAACAATGTTGACAAATCCTTCCAGTTGCAAAGGGAAAAAATAGAATCTCTTCTCTCTGCAAAAAAACTGCAAACTTTACAGACAGTAAGAGACAGCTGGCAGTTATCTATTCCAATAGTATTTGAGAAGGCATATGTTTATGGCAAAGTAGTTCAAGACATTGCAAAAGATAATCATAGGAGCTATTTTAGTCTCTAATATTTCACAATCTACATCACAGCATGACCCATTAATATATCTAAGCTGGAAACTGTTCTCAAGGTTCCTTGCGCTCTGCTTCTCTCAGGCCCCTGAGCGGGAGAGCTTTGAATAAAATAGAGTTAAGGGTCTGCTGTCGGGGCTTGTGTTAGATGAAAGAATGGAACAGACCTTTATTTGAAAGAGCAGAAGAAAGAGCTATTGAAGATGTATTTGTGTCACACCGAAGTCTTTTTAGTAGGGAGAGGTTTAAGTAAACATAAATGTACTTTATGGTTCTTTAATACTGTCAGCATGAGAACCAGGCCCTCTTCAGTGTCTTAAAAGCTTTTAATACATAGAAGTGGAAGAGCGGCATAGAAAGGCGGTGTACATACTAATAGAAAAATAAATCACCTCTTTTTTTTCCCCTGCTCCTTCAAACAAAGGTGTCTCATCCATTCTTATGTAATTTCTCATGTTGTTCTGCCTCCGATCTCAGCGTATCTCTTCTCTAGCCACCTCCAACCCCCCTTCTAGGCAGGCCTCATTCGCTTTTCTGAAGCCTGACCTGGAACATGCCAAAGCTAACAAACCTCTTTTCCCATTGAGCTCAGCAACGCCTGTGTGAGGTCCTTAAAACACAGTTCGGAGCTCAGTTCTACTGGCTTCGCATTCATGTCAATTCATTGACTGCAGTGGAGTTTTGATAATTACACTGTTGTAGAATAAGAACTAAATCAAGGCATCAGTAACAACCGATGAAACTGGAAAAATAAACTTTGGTGTCAAAGTCCACTTCAGCTGGGGGTTGTGCAAATATTTTCACAAAACGCAAAGCAAAAGAAACAAGGAAAATAAACTATCTAGCAGTTGTCCCAGCACTTTCACGCACTGCTTCCCATGAATCCATGAACAGCAGAGAACTGAAAATATTTACTAACCCTTTTTGAATGATTTAACTGTCTTCAGCTGTGATTCTTAAAGAGAACACCCAGTAGCATGTAATTTCTCACAGGGAGGAAATCTACTCTTTATATCACCAACAGGTATTTTATTTTACTTTCACAAACTCTGTGTCAGCAGCATGAAGGCATTTCTTATCTGTAGAAATTCCCAGGAGAAGTTAGCGGCACAAACAGCGGGAGTTTGAGGAGCAGCGTGCTCTTCCCATATTCTGTTGGTGGTTCTGATGACAAGTCTTTCGCATCATGGGACGCTCACTGGAGCCAAGAGACCATGGGCAAACGTCACTGTTTCTATTTTTGTGATTTGTAGGGGTTTTTTAACAATTTCATGCTCCCTTTTCTGATAGAGCAAAGCTGTGGCGCCTTTGTAGTCAGACCTTTCCTTGTTGGCTTTCCAGAATATTACATTACTCGGGCAGATTTGTCTAAGTGCTTACAAGGATGTGAGCTACATTATTTACCATAAAACAAGAGGAAAAGTATACGTAACACCCCCGTTCCCCTGGCTGTTTTGGCATCGGGGAACCGTAGATTAATTCTGAGTCCTGTTGGCTGCTTGACAGTAAAATCCTCAAGAATTAACTTCTTCAATAAATTACTGGAATGTGAAAATAACTCGGTACAATCTAGGAATGCCTTGGCATTGCAATGTAAGATTTAATAGTAATTCCTTGCACTTTCTGTTCTCTGGATGAGAGGTGTTTTATAAATATAAGAGGACGTTTATTTCAAAAGAGCTCAACTTGATGGGTGCAAAGCACCTCTAAGGCTGTAGCACTCGGGTTGCACATTTCTCTTCCTTCTGTGGCAAATACGTTTTCAGAGATTCCCCTGTTCCCAGTTTCACAGTTATTGCCATTTCCATAACACTCTTTCAGCTGTGTTGCTTCATCTGATGGCGCAGCCACGCTTTAAACCTGTGAACAGCTCTGTTTTAAATACATCTACTTCATGGTGGAGGCACCACATAGCTGGAGTGGGACTGCTGTGGGAAAAGCAGTTTCTCTCCAAGGGGAGGGGATGACAGGCAGGAGACACAGAGTGGAAACCCATGTTCTCCTCCTCAACCTATGGTCTTCTCAACCCATGATCTCCTCCTCAAGGAGGAGCGGCATGCGAAAACAGCCAAAGGGGGCAACCAGGTGCGCTGTGTGCTTCAAGTCTGTTTTGTGCTGAGGCACTTAACTGCTAACAGAGAGATGGAGGCTTTTAAAGATACAGATCAGCATCTCAGGGATTTCAAAGAGCACCTTGGCATACGAGGTGCCTAATTCCTGTTCATCTCAAGGCACTACACGCCTCTGATGACCCCTCTTTTTTGCAGGTGTGCGCCCCCAGGTTCCAGATGTATCCCCTACTTGATTTGCCTAATTAGCTTTAGAGATTTTTTTTCCCTACATGTGCCCACCACCTCTCTCTCGGTCTGCGGTAGCTAGGTGCGTGCTGCTTTTTGGAGGCTAGTCGTGCGTCCAACGTGAATGCTAAAGCAAATTAATACGTTAGCAACAACTGACAGAGAAAAATGCTGGTATGCTGGATGGCACTGCTAGTAGCTTTTATTTGCTTTCCAAACATATTTGCACAAAAGTGTTTTGCCAAGACAGACAGTAAAAAGGAAAAAAAGAGAGAGAGAGTGTTAAATATAGAACGTATTTCTACACTGTGCTAATATCATCATGAGGACGTGGGTCATCCAGGCAACAGAAACAATCCATGAAGATCTCTGAGCTGAAGCATGTGATATGAATAGCAAGGCCTTAAAGCAATGGCTGCAGTAAATGTTTTGTGACCAGCCGGCTGCCAGGCCTGACTTATTCAAGAGATGGGTTGTGAATATACAATTTAAAAGCAGCTACGTTCCTAAAAAATCAAAGCCCTACGTGGTCATTTGAAAAGAGTCGAGGGTGCTACATAGAGCCACTTGTTCCCCACAAGCAGTTGACTTGTCGACTGTGCTCCAGGTGTGCAGCCTTTTCCGTGTTATACAGCTGGACAAAGGAAGAGCATGGCGATTAAATGATTTGTCCTCGTTATGTATGCAGAGGACTGAGAAAAGCACACCGAGGACCTGTTAAAGCAACGTGTCCATTTACCAATGCAGAATTCTTTCCCTGTGATAGATTTCCCTTTCAAATCCAGGTAATTTGAGCAACAGGCCACTTGAATCCCTTGGGACCTGTGAATACAAGGCACCTGACAACCACATTATTTACTTCTGCTGGAAGAGGTCTGCTATTCTTTTAATGCATGTAACATTTCCTAAGTCTCTGTGCAGCAGGGTTTTTCATAGCAGGGATTTAACCTTGGATCTTTTAATTTAAAGAACAAGGCTTTATGTCTGCAGTAAAAGATTGAGCTGTTAGCTTATAGCATCTCAAAGGTTTCAGTCACTAGAGGGTGACAGAATCATGTCAGGGAAGCGCAGACTACCCACTTAACAGCACTCCTGGTCCTAACTCATAGCTATTGAGTTAGCAGTAGGTTGTGAAAAACTTTCAGATCACTACATTAACGAAACAATTTCATTGACAGTGATTGAGCCAATCTGTTCAGCCCTGACAGTGAGAAATCTCTTCTCTGCCTGCAAGGGCAATTTGTGTAATTATACATGTGTCAATGAAATGAGGTAAGGAATAAATCAGTGTCAGTGTACTAAACCACAGCCCGTTTCTTCCATCAACATGAAGTATCTTCTTGCATCAGCATCCTTTACATTTATTGATATTTTTAGTCCTCAGATCTCCTGCCTTGTCCATAGAGGGTTAAAATTCTTGGTTTTCAAAAAAAAACAAACCCTATTTTTTTCCATCTGTTACAGAAAACTGTCCCATCTGAGAATACTACTGTCTGATGCAACACTGCCAGACTCCAGGACAGCAGGAGGATGGAGAGATGAGAACTGTAGCACCCTTAACCCACTTCTACCAAAGCATGTGATAGCTGTCAGATACTTGTAAGCTCATATATCCTTATTTCTGCAGGCGAAGAGCCAGTGGACCTCAGACAATTATCATTCTTAAATTAAACCAGTGTGCAGGGTTTAAAGCACTTGGAATAAACAAATACTGTAAATCTCAGGCTTATTGAGACTGCATCTGAGAGAAAGCTTTGTAAATAGCCATCTTGTCCTACTCACCTTCCTTTAGATATCTGTGCCGTAGTGGTAATGTGTACTGCCAAGACTGATAAGCCTGTTTAGTTACAAACGAGGCAGGATTCTTGTGTTTTTCTTATAAGACCTAGCAGTGGCCCCTGATTTAATTTGGTGTCTCTGGATTATGCTATAAGGAAAATAACTGCATAACCACCATAATAATTGCAATAGTAATGCTCCAATTACTGTAGAGCTCCAAATAATCATCACTGCAGGGTTTTAGAAGCAGACCTGGAACAGTCAATAATCATTTTTAAGACACAGTGTTTGACTCTCAGCATATGGTAGTCAATGGAAAGCTTCCCAACTATTTTCATTAGGTCTGACTGAGCCTCTTTCCATCACCATTTGAGCACTGCTTTTGAAAAATATACTGAACAAACACTGCAGTTTTCACCTTGTGCTTAATTCCAGTCAGCTGCAGCATTTCACATTGAGCTTGTCTGCAATTAAAACTGCCAGTGGGATCCTCCTATACATCACCAAAAATTAGGTGCTTCTTTTAAACTGACTTTGCACAGCAAAGTATTTTATTTTTAGCAAGGTCAGAGTTAAGTCCAAAGTGCAAATAAACCCAATTTCTCTAGCTCTGATAAATGAAATGGGTATCTTGCAAATGCCAGCGCCTGCTTTCTATGGACCAAGTGACGGTGGGCTAAGACAAGGTGTTCTCATCTGTCTTTGATTAAAACATTAACCTGCAGGCTGCTTCCTCTGCTTGCTTTAGAGGGAGGATGCATAATCTCCCCCTGCTGGCTACTAAAGGTGTTGGCTGCTCTTGGCAACTTCATCACTATTCTTTGTAGGAAAAGGTAAAAAGTTGTTAGCAGATGTAGGGGAAGTAAAACAACAGAAAAAGCCAAAAGTGGATAACCAGTATTAAAAAAAAAAATAAAACTGGGCTGGATGGCTTAAACCATTTCACTGGGTGATTTACCAGTAGATGTAGAAGAGGACAGCAAACTTCAGTCTGTACAAAACCACCGAGAAGAGTGGTTTTGTACAGACAAATTCTCAGACCTGAGAATTTTCTAGCATTCCCTTTCCTGTACTCGCACATGGGAGGAAAGCACACAAATGAAAATGGCCCACTTTTTACAGTGTTGTAGCTCCAACAGATGAATAATCCAGTAAGCCATCTAAGAAGTGACATGTAAGAGAGTTGCAAGAATGCAGTAGCTATTTCTATTCATTCGTTTCTATATTCATGACCCATTGGGGGACTTCAGAACATAATTTTATGCCTCATCACAAAAGATCACCAAGGCCATTTAGGGGGATTGAGGGAAAAGAAGCAGGCATTTTGAGAAATAAATATTCTGTATTATAATCACGAGGGTTTGTTTGTTTATTTATTTTTTTTTAATTCAAACAAAACAAACAATCAATTAAAGTTCAAATCTTAAGAACTTAGGAAAAGACTTGTTTTCCCCCAGTAACAGGATTTCCATAACTGATGACTGCTGCTCCCTACACCTACCCCTGTGGTATACATTGTAGCTGTCGCAAGTTTGAGCAATGTACTGTCTTACTTCTCGTGGCAGTTTTTAACATCCTGTTTACTTGCTGTACATTAAGTTCACCACCACATTAAAGACCAGCAGAAGTGGTCTGCACTTTACTCTTCAAAGCAAGTCCTTGGACTTGCCTTTACTGCTGCACAGTCTGTCTGCATCAAGGGTGAATTCTACCCTGAGAAGACAGCACACAAAGGGTGGGAAATGAATTCCTCTGGGTTTCAATTTTAACTTATTTGTACCTAGAAACAGGATCTGTCCAGCTTTTCTTGGGTCTATTTATGACCAGCTGCTGTGAGAGCTTATGCACAGCCTGACCAGATGTCATCTCATGCCAGAAAACAGCCCAGAAACACAAAATGAGGTGTCCTCCTAGATTTTCTAATATCCTCTTAACAACGGTATCCTAAGCAAGGGTGTTTAAAGTTTGTAATGAAAAAAAATTCAAATGAATTTTTCAAAAAAAATTATGATTTCCTCATTTATATCTTTTTCTGCTTGTACTGTTCTAATACATGTGAAGAAGAGTGGTTGGCAGAATTTTGAGACTTCAAAAGCTCTGATTGCCAACGAACGAGGTGCAGTGTGGCACTCACAAGACTTAAATAAAATTCTGCAGGAGTGACACTGAGAGAATTTGACCAAAACAGTCAGTAACAGCTCAAAGGCCTCCAAGGAGTAAAGCATCGGTATTTATACCTCAAAGTCTACCCAAATTCAGAAATGGACCTAACTCTTTAACTGAGTGGAGCCCAAGTGTGCAGCACATTACACTCTTTTTAATGCAGCCTTCCTCAGCAAGTTCAAAATGGGTGAAAAAACCCTCTGTTTTGGCTGGTACATTATGGAAACCCCTTAGATCTGATACACAAAAGTAATCTAATCCTGCTTTATTGAACTCAGCCTCAGACTTTCACAGCTGATCTGACGAAACTTGCTGATATATAGCAGAAATCCTAAGAATTGCTGGAAAGGCAACCTTGCTTAATGAAACAAAAGAAATATAGAGTTTAGCAGTAAAGAAGGCCAAATTATAAAGAATCTGAATTCATTGAAAATCATGCAATTGATTTCAGTGGGAGCAGAAGTTGGCTCAAAATAGACTTGATTAATTAACAATAATGATATTTTGGCAGACGACTCCCAAGCCACAGAGGAGCAGCCTATGCAATTACCATTGTATAATCATCATAAATATTTGGCTGCGTTTGCTATATTAAATAAAAAGTCTATAGAAAGCTAATGGATTGAGTGAACTCTTTATGCAGAAGAGGGCCCATGATTAAGCACCAGAGTGCCATGGAGAAGAAACATGACTTCACAGAAATCCATGGCAAAATTCCCACAGGCTTCAGTAGGATGAGATTTCACTTAGTATGACTG
>VZTL01083047.1:0-26224 GCA_013400535.1 Scopus umbretta
TTTATTTATTTTTTTTTAAGTATCATTCATATGTAAAAGGAACTAAGTTATGTAAAGCAGTCTTTGCTAGACTGGATGCTTTAAACCCAAATGGACAAACTAGAGAATTACAAGGCTGACAACTGGGTTTGAAGAGCGATGGAAAAATCTAATTCTAATTCTGTTCACATGCCAATTCAAGTGTCTGCAGGTATCTAACGCGTGAAGTTTATTTAAAGCCCATAGAATAAAATAAATGCCTTTTTACGGTTTGCCTACACTTGGTGTCCTTCACGTCTCCATAGTCTGTGTTAAAACAAAGCTTTGCTGACTGTTTCTCTCCCTCTGTAAACATTTGAGGCTGTCCTTCACCAACATTTTATCGCTGTGTACCTCAGACTGCTGATATTGCTCACTCCTATCTTGAAGCCAGCACAATAATGAGAATTGTTCCCACGAATCCCAGCATTTCAACCCGGCCTGCAACAACCAGTGGGAATATTGCAATGTCTGGTAGGAAGCATGGGACAACCACCTCGCTGCTGGTCGTGGCATGGACCTTGCCACGCAGCCAGGCTCAGTCTGCTCATGAAGAACTGCAGTACCAGCTGGGACGGGACCAATGGCAAATTTCTGGTAACAGCTTTGTTAACTACATCAGAAGTTACTTCTGAAAGCAGATTCTGATTTACGAGCGAGACTAAAGGGATGACAGCCCTTCTGCCAGCAGGGACCAGTGCATTGCAAGCCCCGTCCCACACAGCACATGAGCCATTCACTGCTGGTGGGGAAGGCAAGGCTAAGAGGCAGCCTTCCTAAAACTAGTGAGAAGACGACGATGGTAAAATAATTCCTCCTTGTAAAGGCTCCCTCCACACGTGCAAAATCAGACTAACTCTCACCATAAACTGCTCTGCGTCCTCAAACACGTGTGCCTCCTGCTTCTGAGGAGACCTGCCTGAGGCAGCACCATCTGAGTTGGCTGTGTACTCTAGGCTACTCTGCTTGGTAGGTTGACTTAAATTACAAAACAAAATCCAGCCTAACTATTTAATGAAATTTTAGGAGGATACTCCAGGCTTTCCTTCAGGCTTTGTTTGCACCTCCTGCACAGACAGAAATAAGGCAAGATAACCTCATGTCATCCCGTGCAGTGATGAAATGAGCTCTCAGCCCATAGGTATGAGACTGGGACCAATGCAACCCCAAGCAAATCACTGCACATGCAAGAAAGAGAGAGCAGTAGTAACCCTCTTTTTCCTCAGAGCATTCAGGTCTATAGGAGCAAGCCCCAGGGGAAAGTACCGCTGCCAGGGAAAGGAGGACGAACAAATGAATGAAATGTGCCGTCTCAAGGACATGTCCTTGCCAGCAAACTAATAGGATGAGAGTAAGCCTCTTCAGGTCTGGGACAGGGATCGGTGGAATCCACCTGCAGCTCCCGAAAGAGACATGCCGCCAGCACTGCGCCCTGGCTGGGATGGGCATCCATGGGGCACCCGTGCTCCTCCGCATGTAAGAGCTTCGTTACAAAACGGGCAGGCTGAGAGACAGCAATTACGTCTGTACATCTGGGCACATCTCACACAGGCTTTTAGCTGCAACTTGGACGTGGGAAAGGACCGGGGCAGGACATGGATACCGTGGGGAAGG
Source organism: Scopus umbretta (assembly GCA_013400535.1). NCBI lineage: Eukaryota > Metazoa > Chordata > Aves > Pelecaniformes > Scopidae > Scopus > Scopus umbretta. The sequence goes on from VZTL01083047.1 coordinate 1,633, forward strand.
GACACCTGCCACCCCTCAGGGGCTGAGAGAGCTGAGGCCAGCCCTGCGCGTCAGCTCCTATTGAGTTCTCCTCAGGCTCATATTTAATGCATGGGATGTATTTTTAATGGCTTAGATGTGTGAACAAATTGTGGCCTTGTTGTTCCAACATGGGTGTGTGAAGGAGCCTCTGACCTTCTGCAATGGATGCAGTTTTAATTTAATAGTTAACATTAAGTGGGATGGAAGAGATGAAGCATTCTATTAAGACATTTGAAAATAAATTGGAAAGTGCTTTCCCAGTGCTCTACATAGTTATTCTCTCTGCTGATCTATTTAGCCAACACATGTAATTCTGAGCTACAAAGTTGTATTCCTGCTTTCGTAAACATACTTACATAAAACTCAATAACAACACAGTCTATTTATTGCTAAAATGCTAGTAGGAAATTGGAAAAGGTATAAATACAATTCATTGCTGGTGATCTCCTGCCCCCTGAAGGCACGGTAAGGTTCCAAATCTTGCTCAGTTCACAGCACCATAAAACCAAAGCAATAAATGTCACTCCTTTCTTGATTGCGCATTAGGCCAATCGGCTTTTTATTGCGACTAAATAGGCCGTCATGAAGGCACCGCTCTTACTACTAGGGTATGACTTTGGCTAAAAGGGGGGTCAGGGTGGAAGGAAAGCTTGTTTTTAAGTAACAAAAAAGGGAGAAGACAACGGGGAAAAAAAAAGGTGCAAAAGCGCATTGCTCTCCAAGGTCTCTGCACTTGCTCTTTCATGCTGTAATGCCCTGATGTACACAGACGATTATGTGTCAATGCACATTAATATTTGATGTGCATTATCATATTATCCCTTATGTGCACTTTCACAACCTGGTGAGCCCAGGCTCTCCCAGCCATGGGGTTACACAACCAAGTGGTGGCTTCACCTCCGAGCACCCGCGCACAGCTCTGCCCTTGCAGAGCCAAAAGGGATCCTTTTGATTACCTCCCACAAAGCAGCAGGAGCCAGGCATGATCTTTACAACACCCTGTATTACAGAAAGAGCCCAAAACAGACTGCCAAAACCATTCCCTCAAATGCAAATAAAGGTGTGTGCTTGGAAGGCTGCTACATTTTCCTTCCTAGGACCGAAAACCCCAGTCACAGCTGGTGTCAAGGAGTAAAAAAAGAACTTCTGGGTTCATTTAAACTGGGCACATAAAGTGGTTGCTCTGTGCCATGCTGTCTCAGATGTATATGTTGTACGTGGATATTTCCTGAAAATAGAGCAGGATGCTGTTGCTGTCTCACACGATGTCCAGCCATGCACCTGTGCCCTTGTAACACACACAGATCAGTGTTAACACAGCCCACAGCCACAGTCTCGACGCCAGCCAAGCTGCTACCCCATACATCCTCCAGTTGTCCCTGCCATATAAATGTTTAATTCACCTGCTCCACGTTGGGTGTGCCATTTCAGCTAGGCAGAGGGAAGGCAGGTAAGGAGGACCTCTCTGCTGCCTTCGGGTAATGTCCCCAAAACCCTCCCTGAGACCCTGCGTGTGGGCAGCCACTCCAACTCCTCCCCGCTCTCCAGCAAACAGCAAAATGGACTAGCTGCAAGTCAGCTTTAGGTTTTCTCCCTCCTTCCACAGTCCTCTGTCCTTCCCCAGTCTATCCCTCCAGCTTTCTCTGCCACGACCACCCATCCCTCTGTGCCTCCAAGCCTCCCATCCACACACCACATGCTGAACCCAGAGGAAGGCATCTTGGCCATGGAAACCTAACAGGAAAATTTGGCTATTTCGAGCCATGCTTTTAAAATTATTACTGTTTGGTTTTTTTTTTAACTCTGATATTGACAGACTAATAATTGTGAAGACAAATGATAGCTCTATATATCTTACAAGCCTTTCCTCCCCTAAATTTCAGAAGAATTTGTGTCTTGCTCCTACAGGAGCATGGCACCATGATAAGACAAGAAAACCCCCCAAAATCTCAGAAGTTATGTTTGGCTTTTCACAAATCAGTATTTCCTCTGAAGCAATTGAAGGAGTCAATAAGCCAACTTCTGCTTTTACCACCACAATTTCCAAGTTACTCCTTTGCACTCTGTGAACAACTGCACATTTACACTCTGACGGTCTATTCTCCCTTCTGCCAGCGAAAGGTTCCACTGGCTACTGAGAAGTTACTCCATGGTTATGATACTGGGAGAGAACTGTTGTTTCGCCAGAATCAGTGGAATAACTTTCATTGACTTCCATAAGCTGGAAGTTCATCTTATGAAACTGAAAACCAAGTTTGGATCAGCATCTGAAAACAGAAGCACAATAAAAAAAAATCTATAAGCTTTATGACTGTGTAGGGTATTGTCCCCTGGACACACAGCGAGTTTTGCTGTAATTGCAAAAGATCTTTTTTATTACAAAACTAAATGTTAGGGATTCCAGTTTTTTGATAAGAGATGTATGTGTCATAGAGGGTCCCTAAAAGACTTGGGTGAGTAGTACAGATTGAACACAACGTGGGTTTGTATTTATCTGAGAACATTTAGAGCCGTGATATATAGTCTATGTGACAGACTTCCTCGATGTATAGAGAAAATATAGCTGATTTCTTTGTGTAGGCTGAATTATTTACCAGAGTGTTCCAAAGTGTATTGGTAATAAAACACTATGAAGTATAAGTAACTCCAGACAATCTTGGCTTATGTTAAAACCAGTTTTTTTTTTTTTAAGAATGTTATTAGGAAAATAAATCCTGAGAATCTAGAAAGGCAGGAGTTTGTCAAATGAACATAAGCCTCTGAAGGACTGCATTGACTCAATGGATGGAAAGGTCAAATTCTCCAAACCACCACCCTAAGAGAGTTGGGAATCAGTCTCACTTCAAAATTAAATAGGCTATTTTGGCACAGGATGAAGAATGCAAAGATGGTAAGGTGATTTTTTGAAACTTACCTGACTGGGAAGAATGGCTGTTTTTAAGTAAAACCAAATAAAATGTACATAGAGTAAAACAATTTCACCAGATGGCCAAACAAGCCATGATTTTTCTAAGCATTAACTTTCTAGCCAAGCACCTTCTAGTATTGCATTCAGTTTAGAAATACAATGTGCTCATTCCTGCCTCCTACTCCTCAAAAAGACTGGACCATAAGCTACTCTTAGAGAAACATCCTCTGAAGATAAAGCTATCTTCCCTTGCTCTTTCTGTGGACTCATTGCTGAGAAAGAGGAAAATCACATATTTTTGGCCTGATTTAAGGTCTTTTAGAAGTCAGTGGGGATCTTTCTCTGGCTGTGTTTGGGCACAAAGTCACTTTTCACCTGGGTTAGTTTTAAATTGAAACTGCCTGCTGAAAGAATCCTACAACATCTCAGCATCTTGCCAGTGAGAAACCCGAATGGAACTGTGGCAGTCATGCAATGCTCACCTGGGAACCTTATTTTCTGACTCTTACCTGATGTCTAGACAGTGGTCGCTAGTAGCCTGAAGCTTTCACCTAAGCTGGAACTGCTGAAGCTTTCTTCTTGTTCGTGCTGTGGACAATTCAAGCTACAATTTTGTATTTTGCTAGTTTTCCTACTTTTGTGCCAGTTCACATGGCATTTCTTTCCATAGCCCAAATGAAGGAACATGTCCAAGTTCTCTATTCAGCTCTCATGCCCCAGACAGCAGGCCTGACTGACCAGCCTCCTATGAACACCTGACCCTTTCTCTAAGCAGGTGTAATAATTAAAATATCATGTATGGACAGGTAGGCATCATCTTGCTTTTTCTAATGTTCCCAGTGTTTTGTCTTTCATTGCAAATCCTTCATTGACCAATTTCCAGTTCAAATCCTGTTGCTTGGGCTACTTTTTCGCAGTATTGCTGACTCTTAGCCCACTGCATGGTATCTCTACAGTTATCTCAACATGGTGTCTCAACAGTTACACTAGAAATCAGCTGCTTTGTTTTTATGTCAAAATCTTTTAACCATAGAACATGCACCAAATGAAATGTTTAGAGTTAACTGGGCTAATTTCTGGGCAGACATTGGAGGTAGCTCTTTTACTAGGCCGGGGCTAAGATAAGTGACAAGGGTATAGGAGGGTGTAAGTCTCCTGCTGTGCAATGCAGAGCCTGCATGCTGCAGCCCCTCTACTTTCCTCTGTAAACCCTTGCCTGGACTGTTATTAGACATGACTGCTAAGCTCCATGTGAAGATTTATGCAGCAGCAGCTTCACTTTGTGCCTTAGGTATGATTTCAAGTTAAGCAGAAATTTAAGTCTTTGCAGGGTTGCTTTTTTTAATGATATGATTCCATTTCTATGTTTATTTGAACCACAAGTCCAATGAGTATGTTTAAGTGTTATACAAAGCCATGAACAAAGATCTACTTTTTCTCTAAAAGAGAAAGGAAAGCAGCAGAAAATGGCAATATATCTACTGTATAATGCGCGGGACATTGCAGATGTTAAAGTAGCTTGTTGTTTCTGCATCTGGAACAAGTAGGTCACACATAGTTATTATACACACTGCTGAACACGAAGCAGCCAATACCAGTGTAATGCATGTGAGTTTTCAAGCTACCTTTCAGTACTTTATAGTAGCACAGTATCTTGTTTGCAGATGCTCTGGTTGAGAGCAACTGATTGAAGGGGGAAGGGACCTAAAGCTGACTGACCTAATTGCTGTGTGGATTGAGAAGCTAGCAAAATCATTAGTTTCTTTTATATGTTTTCTTTCTATACTATAATAAAGATAAATATTGATTGCTACAGCAGTATTGATTGTAGGGGTCGCTGCTGATGGCAGCTGCATGATTTGCACAAATATCTTCTGTGTACAGCCCGCTTATTTACATGAGAATGCCGTTTCACCATCCTCATGTGTTGCATACTGTTCACTTCCCTTATAGGAGCATTTAGCCAAACTGTATATTTCAGTGATTAGCAGTAAAATATGAAACAAAGGACTGGAACAGTTCTTTTTAATATGTTTTGTGTGTGTGACCGTGTGCTGTGGGTAACTGGATTTTATTGTCCCAGCCGTGCGGAAAGAAATGCAGGACACAAGGGACCTGCTGTAATTATGCTGCAACATCACCACCTCGCTTGGGAATACCACCCAGCTGCACAGCACGCCTGAGACCTATGCTCCTTCCTTCACCCACTGACCTAGACACTGAACACGCCAAGGCCCACCCTTCAGGCCTCGATGCTTTCCTCCAAGCTCCCAGCTTTGCGTCATCAGGGACGCAGTGCCTGAAGCCCACAGAATGGCTTCAGCATCTCCTCCTGAGATTCACCTGCTCTGTGGGATCCTTGTCCACTTGTGAGAAATGGAAAAGGCCCCTCCAGTGTGGGCCAGGCTCATGAGGAGGGAGGAAAGTTGCCTACCACAAGCATGGTGCCTACGGCAGAGCACAAAACCCTATGGTCAGCCAAGGAGTTGTCCTTGGGGTGTGTGGGACTAAGCTGTGGGAAGCAGCAGGGCTATTTATGCCCCTTTTTATCACTGGTGCAACCCCCTGAGTGGCCCATTCAAAGTCATGCACCTCCTGTCAGGCATACTGCTGCCTCTTTCCTCCACCTGCAACCTCTAGGAGGGAGGAAGAGGAAGGCAGAGGAGCAAACTGTGGAGATGGCCTCCTCACCTCCTTGGACACTGCCAGGCTGCAGGGAAAGCACTCTCGCCCGAGCACGTTCTACATCTCTGCATGTCTGTCTTACAGCTAGCAAACTGCATCTTATTCTGGGCAATCCTGCACTTTGAGATTGCTGCTGGCTGACCTGCTGATATTGAAATTCAAAGGAAAAACATGCATATTTAACCCCAATTCATCATTTTGATTTTGATTAACTCTACAAGTCAGGGGTTTGCAGGCTTTAATCTTGTTTTAAGAAAATACTCCTGTCCTCTCTTCTCAGCGTTTTCCAACAGGAAATTCAACAGAAGTGTTTTTCCTATTATTTATCGCCTTCCACTTACTCGGACACACCATGGACCTCTGAAATAGCTGCCCAGTATTTATCCAAACCATGGCTTGCCCAGCACAGAGAGTGCTCTTACTTCCTCAGTGGCCCATAAGGAGGAGATTAATACTGGAATCCAGGTTTCTGACATGGTTATGCACTGACACTAAGCCACTTTAGCAGATGAGCAGGCACTCCATTTGGTGAGTACTATTTATATACAGTGAGTGAGTATTTCATAGATGCTTTTTGGAAGATCTTAGAAATACACCATGGTTCACAATGTTACGCTTCATTCTTCATTTCCTTTTAAGTATATCTCTCGGGGTGTCATGTTGTATAGCCCTGTCTTACAAAATCAATTATTCCTTAGCCAGCTCAGAAATAAAACCCAAAGTAAGCAACACCAAATGTCTGATTTGCCAATAGATTGCAATCCAGTGCTAAAGAGCATAGCCACTGCCCTGCTTTAAATATTCATGAAGTCCACTGGTGCAAAATGCATTAAAGGTGGGAATAATGCCAGTAATACACGATCCTCTTAGTGACAAGAAGCTTTCACATATTAAAGTAGCAAGATGTTAAAGACTTTCAACTGAACAGTCTTTGTTTTTAACCTAGAGAAAGAGATTCACTAATGGAATGCCAAATTGCATTCACTCTTGTGATATTAGACTGCAGAATAGGATAATAATACATGCGTGCTTTACCATGCCGCAGAAAACCTGTTATTACAGTGGGTTCTTTTCTGCCTTTTCTTTGTACTTTCCAGAAAATGTTCACACACATATCTTACCCCTTCGAGTAGCCTTCTACGTGCCAACTCCCCTATCAGAATCCCAGGAATCTAGCCATTAACAGATTGATTTTATGCAAATAAAAAGATTTAAAAATAACGGTGACACAGTACAATAGCACAATTTAGCTGAGTGACAACTGGCAATGAATAACAAAAAAAAAAAAAAAAAAAAGGAAAGAGTTAAACCAGAGACAAGGGACTGCAGAATAACAGACTGTGGCAATGCAGAATAATGTTAATTGTCGCTTTAAATCATCAGCAGCCCAGCCACATCTGCTATCACACCTGTGCTCTCTTCTCTGATCTACTCTGGCACCTAGAAATATTAGGCGAACAGCCAGCCTCGTATCTTCAGCTCTCTGTGGTCTGGAACTGCTACCAGCTTGCATCCCTCTTACCTGGAATGGATCAGGTGCTGACCCTGCACCCTCAAACTGTTTCTGATTGATAGGGGATGCTGCCGGTGCTGGGCTTGTCACACTGTAACAACAGGTCCTGGGGCCACTGGGACCTGCTGACCCCATTTGGATTTTACAAACCTCACCAATCCAGTGAGATAGATAAAGGAGCCCTGCTTACATCTGAAATTCGATAAGCATAAAAATCGTGATCAAATAATAAACTGAAATGTCTTTTCCCACTTAATCTAAGGACATTTTCTGCACACCACAGCTTGGCAGGGGAAGTGGGGGAGTACATCTATCTGGTGCCAAACATGGAAATTCAATTAACTTACATTGGAAAGAGGGATCTAGGTCCCCCATACATAGTCCGCTTTTATTCTAGAAATAAGAATAACAAAGAGCTGACACCCAGAAGGCTCATTTTTTAGAAAGACGTTTATCCAAGACTAAACAGGGGCAGGGATAGGAAACCAGGGCTCTGTTATGGCATATGAAGTTGCTTACTTCAAAGCAGACCTTTAACAGGCTTTACATGGTCTTTGTACTTTAGGTTGGAAATCTGCTTTCCTGCCTTTTAACAGTTTGTCTGGTAGCATCTTCCTAGTAAATGCCCTTTCCTGCTTTCCGCCCCAAGAAGCGCCTTCCCCTGCAGAAAGACCGTCTGTCAATAAAGATTGAGAACTTCAGCTCCTGCAGTCATCACGCTGCTCCGTATAAGCCAAGTTGTTTCAAAGGGGAGGAATTAGATAATGCAAAAGCTGCAGTGAGAACATTACTGGGGTAAGTTAGATCAGGCTATTTTATCGAGCTATTTCTGGAAAAAAATAAACACTGCTCCTCAGTGCTTATGATTAATAATGTTATCTTGTAGCTAATTTTATTCCTTGCCCCTCTCTTCTCCTGCCTTTCAATTTGGAAGTACACTTAATTATGAAAACATGAGCACTAGACTGTGAACTTTGATATATTAATTTTACCATGGTTTTGTTTCTACACTGCACCACCAAAACTCTCAAGGACAATCAGTCAAGGAGACGATGAAAATCCTGGGATAATTTCCTTAAGCAAAGTCAAAATTAAGACATTTCTTCCACATGAATCTCATTACGTTATTGCAAACCTACAACTATGATGCATCTTGCTCCTATTTTTCAGCACCACAATTTCTTTTGATGACTGAAGTCAGAGCAAGGCCCCCATGGTTTGTTTACTGGGTGTTTTTTAAAGAGTAAAACCAGAGGTTACTAAAAGCCTGGCAAGACAAAAACCAAAATGAGCGCAAATGGATGACCCCATTCCTAAGCTTCTTCACTGAATAGCAGAAATGTTCATAATTTCATGCCTGACCAACAGTGCATGAATGCCTTGCCTGGATGAGGTCAGCTGCCCAACACTGGGCCAAATTATCATGTTCACCATTCATTCATTCAGTGACTCCTCTCTCTCCTCTCCACTCCTACTGTCCAAATTAGAGTTCAGGCAATATTGCTCTATTGGCATCTCACTGCCCAGTCTCTGTATCCATCCTTTAGCTACCACCAGCCCACAGCTTCAGAAGCATCATCCAGACAGCACCTCTAACATTTGCATGATTATTTTGTTGTCTCTCTAAATTTGTATTAATTACTTAGATAGAAATGCGAGGCTTGGGATTAAGGCAGTTTTAGAAGTACAGCTGTGTGAATAGTGGCTTTTTTCCTCTGTTGGCTGTTCCAAAATCACAATGAAATTATTAGTTTAAAGTTGACTTAATATATGTTTGCATAGTTTCTAGGCAAAATGAAAACTTAAAAAAAATTCCTGAGTAGACAGAATTATTTCCCTTCAGCTTATGTGGTTAAGGTTTAAAATAAAAATAAAAAATTGAATACTTTTGAGACCTCTTTTAAAAAATACAAAATAAAACAATTTCCATTGAGAAAATGTGTAAATCTACACTAATTATTTCAAACATTTGAGGGTGAGGTCCTCAACACCAGCAACTAGGAAAAATCGAGACAGATATCTTAGCATTTCTAATGCCACACATGAATTAACATGATGATAATACTAACGATGCTTTTTAACTGGAAAAGCTTTAGGTCAATTATTTTTCCCAATTCTATTTTTATCAAAGTATAAAGCTGTAAAACCCCAGATGGAACAACATAAGTTATAACAGCAACAAAATGGATAACCATGTTTCTAGACTTTTTCTAAATTGTGCATGCTCCAAAATTATAAACCAGACTGTTTTATACATTTTTTTCAGAGTAATAATCAGCTCAATTGTGTGATGAATCTCTGGGTGCAGAAAAATGAATAATATTTTTAATGCTTTCTAAACCACAGTACCTTTAAATAATAAAACATTCATTAAAATAGTAGAGTAGACCAAATTACTGTACCAAACATCCTCTGCATCTTCGTCACACTCTGCCCCAAACTGGCAAATGTCACAGGTCGATGTCTCTTTTTGATTGGTTTCACCTGAGCCTTCATTGACTGTTTGATGGAAAGCAGAAGAATATACATTAGTAAAGACAGCACTGTAGCAAAGCACTTCTCTCTCTAGAAAAATCTATTCACCGCATCAGCTTAATGCGCTGCTCGCAGAGCCGATGCCTGGCCAACAGACAGTGTTTTTGAATGGGGCCAACACAGAGGTTTCCATGTTGGTCTGTGATAAATTCCCTGAATTACTGAGTTAAAAGAAAACTGGAGAAAGACCCTTCTTCTTCCTTTTCCACTTAAACAATGATCCCTTCAAGCTGCAGCTCAGGCGGGTTGTGCCACCACTGAGCCTTTCCGCTTTGCTCCCTGGGATAATAATGGAGGTGCATTGAGAGCATTACACGCTGCCTTGTGTCCTTTACCGGCAAAGGCCTTGAGATGGACCCAAGGGGATGTTCTCCTCGAAATGTTTTGAAATTACCTGCCATGTGGTGCAATCTAGTCCATTCCAAAGGCAAAACATTTTTCTCTTCAGAAGTACAGCTATGAGCCCCAAGGATTAGTTATCTCTGGCAGGAAAGATTTAGTGCTGTCCAGAGGAGGGGACAATCTCCAGCATAGGTTAAATCTGAAACCCAGGAAAGTCAACACCCTTGTCTGCAATTGTGTAAGGTTTGTAAGTGGCCCTTAAGTCAAAAAAGTGAAGGGACTGAGGGGAAAATAAAAGTATGGGTATAAGAGGACTGCAAAAAAATGTTGACAGCTGAGTACAGAAAGAGAGAAAGAGACCACCAAGGTAGGCACCAAGAAGAGGGTTTATTAAAAGATCCAAAAGAAACATCATCTATGTTTATATTAAAGTATATAAGCATCTTGTGCATCTTGTGGTATATTTCAATAGGTACTGCTTTCTAGCAAGACACAGCACTTAGTGATATCCTTCTGCTGGTTACAGAATAATTAAACCAACCCAGATTTTAAGTATCAATCAGCTTTGACCAATGTTATCTGCACAAACAGCCTTCTGCAGTGTCATCCTTTCATTTGGAGTCCGCACTGTGGTGCAGGCTTACTGCACATTTGGGTCCAACTTAGCAAGGCTGGTGGACATGCTGAAGCGTATTGGTAGCCCCACTGACACTGATGGGACAAATCACCTGCCTGATATCATGCATCCACTGCACGAGACCCTGTTAACCTGGGTGTTACTGGAGGCTCTCAGGTTGGAGTGCTCTGACTTGGGATATGTTGCTTTTGTTATTTACTCAAGAGAGAAGAGTCACAAGCTTTCACAAAACTGTTGGAGGAGAAAGGGGTTTTGCCCCTGAAACAGAAAGTGTGACACCAATGCCTGCTTTCTTACCCTGGACAAGTTATTTAACCTCTGTCCTATTTCCCACTGTGTAAAATGGGAATAATACCACTTTCTAGCAACAAAGAATATGGAAACAAATTTATTATAGATCATGATATGCTTAGATACTACAGTGATATAGACCACAGAAATACCTAAGGTAGATGGTATGTCTCAGTAGCTTTTTCCTGAGGCTTAATACAGTCAAAGAAAGTGCTGGTATGTTTACGTATGAGCTACGCTGCAATGATTTCTTGTTAGTCTTGCTTGAATTTAGACTGTATTAAAATGGACAAAAATTATGTATGATGAGCATTCTGATGATCCTAAAAGGAAAAAAAAAAAAGGGGGGGGGGGTTTGCCCTATTTGTAGAACTTTGCTCACCTTTATATCCACAAAGTTCAGATACAAAAAAACCAAAGGTGAAACTCAGAAAACAGTCTGGATTTTTGTTCTACTGCATTGTCAGGTTTTGTAGGGAGAGTCTGAGCTGTGTTTCTTCTGTTTCCTTGAACGACTGAAGAACCCTTTAGGCTCATATTTTATAAGAGCCAACATACAAAGGTGGACAGGATGACTGAGGGCCATGTCCTCACACCATTAGGATCTCCATGTGCCACATGTTTGATCCTGACCCAACAGTACCAGGAGATTCATGCTGCTGTACAGCTCCTCCCCGCTTCTCTGCAGCTGTATCCAGGCCTGGGTTTTTCACTGAGTTTCATTTATGTTTTAAATTTAGAAATCTTTTTTTCCTGAGGAGATGACATTGACAGCCAATCTTGGCAGCAAATTTCCAGTGGTTAAGGTATTAGACAGGACACATGATCTGGATTTATCAAGTCATGCTGCTTTGCTGTGCCACAGTTTCACCGTCTATGAAAGGGGAACAGAATATTTGGCAGATACTTTGGGTGCTGTAATGAATGACTGCATGCGAAGTACAATGGGACATATGGCAAGAAGACTTCTTATGACAGCCAAGCACTCCTCACCTACCAGGAATACAACAATTGCTCCAGTTCAGGAGGGTAAAACCATATTTTTTATGGAAAGGGGCTATAATTTTAAAAAATTTTGTTATTCTGCAAATCACTTTCCTTATATTTCCTTTTAATTAAAAACATATGTCCTATTATTATAGTGTTTCTATTTATAACTGTCCAGCAGGTATGGTTTGACCAGGGACTTCACACAGTTCCACATCACAAGCTCAGTAAAACAACTACTTAAGTCGTTAAAGATATTAAGGCATTTAGATTGAGCATTCTGAAGAGAACTAACTGATTTAGAGAGAACACCCACATTAAGGCACAATGCAGTTCTTAATTTCTACTAGAAAATAATAGGTCACTCCTTCATATTCTTCTGAAGAAGCCCTGCATCCAGCATTCCATAATGAATGTGCACATTGTCATTAAACGTCCAAGCATGCAGCGGTCTTGATTAAAGACAGCTGTTTATCTCTCTCTCTCTCTTGCCTTCTGTTTTCAGTAACCACACATAATATTATTCTTTACATTTCCTTAAGGTGTGTTTTCTTTCCCTGCACAAACACACACACTGACATGTGCACCCACACCCAGGACTGACACACACAGGGGCTTCTTTTCTCCATTCTGTGCAGATAAGTGCTGTGATAAATCTGAATGTCTTAGAAAGAGTTATTTTCCCAATATTTCCTGCTGCTTTTTAGCTTGAGGACTAGTGGATGCTCATCTTCTAAGGTGACCCTTTTTCGTTTTTTTTTCCCTCGCTGCACTTGCTGATTTACACTTGCTTTCATATCTCAACTGAAAAAAAAAAAAAGTTAGCAAAAACAATCTAGTTTCTGGATTACTCTTCTAAAAATAAAAGGAGTATGATTCTCTTTTTCTCACACAAGTTACATAATTCTCATATTAGCAACTGTTGAGGTTTAACACCAAGACCCTGTAGGAACATAGGGCTCCAGGGAGGCTAATCACTGAAGCCCACCACTTACTACTCACACAACTGAGAAATGTTAAGCTGCAAGTTCCTATTTGTATTAGCAAGATTAGTAAATTCCAGAGTTCAAGGAAATGCACTAACATGGGTTAGAAGGTTACTAACATTATCTGAAAGTCACTTCAGAGACTATCTCGATCTTCTAAGCAATATAAATTCTTTAGTTGGGAAGGCACTACACACAATTTACAGAACCAATGGACTGTGGTAACCACAACAGCTCCTGTTTTAATCATTTGGTCCTTTTCTGGCATTCTAACTGCACTCAGATCAGATAGTTGTGATTTCAAGAATATCTGTATTGCTTGCAAGTCCCACAAGAAAGAAACCACTTTGGAGACATTCTACTTCATTTCCATAGCTAAAAAAACAGACTTAAAGTATCATCAGTACATTGGTCTGACTCTGTGTTTACCTCCTGTAATATCAGTAGAAAACTAAAAGGCCCAAACTGCCCCACCTGCTGTAGACACCTCTACTTTCTCTTTACACTTCAATCTCTTTGAGTCAAGAGTCTTCTGTAGGTGCTACAACCCCAACAAATCATCCTATAACTTTATCCACACAGCTTCCCAGACTCATGTTCTACTAAGAGTTGATGACTCTTAGTCGTGGTGGTTTAGCTGTTTTAGCAAATGAACACCAAAATGCCTGTGCTCGAACCTCTTGCTCAGTGTCTGCCAAAGATGCTTGACGAGTATCAAAAGCAGGATGGAAATAAACTCTTTGCAATTTCCAGAAAAGTAGCTCCAATGGGATAATTAGGATTACGCACAGCAGCTCACAGTCTTGATCTTATATACAAAGCGTCACCTAAGGGACATGCACATAACTCACCTGATGGACCATACTGTGAGGAGTAAATGGAAGTGGAAAGAGGAGCTGGTGAGCCATGAGGGAGAGACAGAATTAGGTGGCAACATTGGCTAGACACAAATGTCTCACTCGCTCTTCGGTAACGCCTCAGAAGGCAACAAGGCAAACTCAGGAGAGTCTCAGTTCAGTTTTCATGTGGCTTTGTAGGACTATTAACATTATAATAATAATCCTTCTTCAATATATTTTAACTATACCAGAGAACACAACAAAGAAACAGCATACAACATTATCACTACACACTTGAATACACAGAAATATGACTATAATGATTTGTTATGATTGTTTATTTTATTACGCAGCCTTCCTTTGATTGATGTTCAGATGTGTGCTCAACACAATCTCTGATTCTGACTTGGCTCCTCATGGTGGGACATCTTTACTACTGTTGAAAGAACTTCAAACAAAGCTTGCTCTAGCTCATCCTAACAGGATATCCACTTGTTTTTAGCTATAAAATCTAGGTAATAACAAAAATCACATGGAGATGAGGATTGATAGCCATTTTTGTATTTTGGAATGAAAGACAATGTGCAAATTAAACTGTGGAGGAGGAGAAGAATGCCCTTCAGAGTAGCTGAGGTGACCTTGCCACATGCTTCAGTCCTAACAGGACTGCTCTCGGCAGGCGACAAGGCGAGTAGAAGAAATGAGGAAGCTCTGAGAAACCAGGGCAGAGAAGCCAGCAGAATTTACTAAATGTGTTAGAACAAACGCTACCTGCACCTCTACCAAATGGCTAAAAACACCTCACAAACTTGACCAATAAAAGTCCAGATGCTGCAAGCAACTTCATTCTAATCAATAAGTCTTTTTTCCTAAAAGCATTAGCTCAGTCAAAACCTGCAAAGTGAGAAAAATGAAGGGTGCGAAGCAGGGGGTTGACTCACGAATGACTCTACTCTCGAAGTCTGGCAGAGGCTCAGAAGAGCATTTCGGTCAAAATGAAGAGAAAATGGCCTACTGTATGGGTAATATATCCAAACTCTGACATGCCTCATTCTGCTTTACTCTTATCGTCTGGCTCCGTCTCAATAAATACAAATTTACTCTCTCTCACACACACAAACATGCTGGGGAAATTACTTATCGCAGAAGAAAACAGTGTCTCTACCCATCTCAGGACCTGACTCAGAACTTAAGGATACCTGAACTATTCTCCACTCCAACAGGCCTTTGATTGGTTTCTCTATACCACCAAGGGTCAGTCCTTGAAACCACCTCTCTGCTATTGATGGGCAGGTTATTTAAATAATGCCAAGGTTGTGCCATACCTGAGGAGCTGCCCAGGAAACCAGACCTCCTTTCCCAGCTTCAGGTCCCATCTTGGGTACCTACCTCCATGTTGCCATTCGCAGCCAAGTGCTTGAAAAGGTTAACAGGACGCCTTCAGTGTGATGCAAATACCTAACAGGGTTTTCGGGGAGGAACCAGATGCATCCAGCCAGCTCAGACTGCTGATAAAATGTGCTCTTATCTTCTCACTAAAGACCATGTAGATACAGCCCGGCACTGCTTTGATGCCAGTCACACTCAATTTGCAGTGTTTTCCAGCTCTCATATTCCTACTGTGACTCTCAGGTTATATTTTTTTTTAAATCACAGCTGGTGGATTATCTCAATGTATAAGGATCTCAGTTTCTACATATATTTGTTTTGAAAGGTACATCTAAGCTTTAGGGCTGTGGACAAAAAGCTTGTGAGAATAATAAATACCAGAAACTATCAAGTTTATAATTTTTAAGAACTAATTATTTTTGTAGGGCTGATTCATGATTTTTCAGTCCTGTGCAATGCTGGGTTTATGTTGGACAGGAAAGAAGCACTTCTGAAACGGCTCGCTCTTGTACAAGGTCTCTGTGCTGAGCCCACCCGCACCTTGTGCTGAAGGCTCCAATTCTGCCCTGGATACAGTCTAATTAGTGCAAGAAAACAGTGTCTGGGAAGTGTCCCGAGTTCAGTAAATAACCAGTATAAAAATTGCTTCACGTTATTACTAAGCACTCTCTCTAGTTCTGTCTTTATTTTTTAACTGCCTGTCTTGCTACTTGTTACGCCTTCCTTCCAATTCTCTTTTGGCTTCTATCCTTCCCCACCACCTCCCACTTTCACTTGCAATTACCCTGACACAGGGCCCAGCATGGAGCAGCTCTGGCAGCCCTGCAGACAAGGTGCTACTGCTGTGAGGAGAGGCATGGGCCCATGCAAAGCCATGTGCCTCTCACTTCGCACAGCTCAATGTCTTGGAAACCTCAGAAGCCTTCTCCTCCAAGAGCATCCGAGTCTGAAGTCAGGACATGACCCCCTACAGACCTCTGTAGGGACTTGCCTGTATTTGTACAACCATGGCCAGGAGGGAACAGATTAAATTCTTACTCAAAGTTTATTTATTCTAAATAAAACACCATTTGCTTGTTTCTGTCTCATGCATATCCCTGCTGCTCCCACAGTGCATTTGATAAAAAATTAAATACGATTAGTCGAGGCCAGTTTCTCCTAGCAAATATCTCTAATGGCATTTCAAAAGGAATGGCTCATTGAATAAAAGCCTATTGTAAGCCTTCTGAATGTTGACATGAAACAGCTGTGATTATCACACCCTTGTGTGGTCCCCCTACAAAATTTGATGTTTGCCTGGTGTATGTGGGACGCCAACATTGCAGATTTATGAAGGTGCACGATGACCAGCATTGATAGTATTTTCCAGCTTGAGGAAGAAGAGGCTCATTTAAATTTTGCCAAGAGCTTCCCCTCATAAACATCTTTGAGTAAAAAGCCAAATAGCATGTGGGGACTATTCATCTCTGGCTTGCATTAATTTAATTTTAAAGAGAAATCACTTCCTTGCAGGAGACTTTTCAAGGAATAGATACAGCTTGTTGTAAAAACAGGCCTGCAATACTGCCAAAGCTTTTGTGGCATCAGTCCCTGCTCTCGTGTATTTCAATATGTCCAACAGCATGAACAAAACAACCAAGTGGACATGCCCACAGCTGGATGGATGCAAGGCAACGGCTCACCAATCAAAGCCATTACTAAAGAGTGTGGAAGGAGATTACTGTAGTCCTAACTGCAAGGACCGGAAGACTTTTCAGGATCAAGGAGAAACAGAAAAAGGTTATATCTGATTCCACCCTCAGGTTGACTTGCCTGGCCACACAGATCATTAAACCTCAACACTGTGTCAGGGGAGATGGGAAGTTGCAGTCCAGGAAAGTACCCAATATCATAACGCTTTTCTTATTTGTCAGAAAAACGGCTATCAAAGGTTACTCAGGAGGAGAGTCAAGTACAAGCCGCTTGTGGCTGGCCGGCCCTACATGCCAGAAGGGAGGGGAGCAGGCCAGGCTCAAAACCTTCTTCATCCCTTCTGTGGACTGCCAAACACCCTCTCCCTGTGGACCTGCAAAGAGCCCTGGCATCTTTGGGCTCTGCTGAAAAGCAGGGACTGGTTCTGGCCCCTCCTCTTTCTCTTGTGTGTTTGGGCAGAAGCTGTATCCCATACTGCCTGAAACAGGAGCTTATTGCTGGATAGCTTATGCTTGATGAACTAAACATATGATGCAAAGATAATCTGATGGACAGAACATATGCACTATATACATGCTGTAACATTGCACATACAGCAAATTCTATCAAGCAAATGCTGCATTAGATACAGATTCAGTTGGAGGAATATGAGTCAGCAGTGCCTTCCTCTGCAGGGGAAGATGCTACAGTTGGACATAAATCACAGAAATTACCTGTCTGTGTTTTCCCTGACCTCTGTCAAGAATTCATGTCCTACCTGAGGTTCTAAGCACTTTTGTTCATTCTAGCCAGAGAGGAACCTGGATCACCCAATCTAGAGAAATCAAGGGAAAAAAATAAGGAAGGATCCAACCCATGGTTTCACAAAGCCTACAATAAGGAAGTCCCAAATAGGTGATGTGACTTTCCAGGGCTTTCTGCACCGAAAGGGTGCTTTGGCCAGCTTCCCACCTGGTGGAAAGATTAACAGAAGACTTGAATGTGAACCCTTACAGCTACTCATCTTTCAAGAAACAGAATGAAAGGAACAAAGATAAAACCTAAAAGAGCTGTCTAGCATCCACTTGGTGACTACTTCAGTTTTAAGGTCTTTGTCACTTTGCTATTGATTTAAGTCTGTGTATCCCTTTGAATATTAGTATGGCTAGCAAGATAGCAACGTCATACATAAAAATGTTCTTTATTCCAGAACAGATGAAACTCCCAGTGGTAAAAGAAGATTTAGGTATCTCTGAAGATTTCTTATCACTGTGCAACATAACTCTCTAATGGTTCAGTGCCTTGGAGGGTCATCTGAGATCACCTATCACATAAATCAAATAGGTGGCAGGCTACAAAAGTGGAAGCCTATAGCAATTTCATGTCTTTGCTCGCAGACATCAAATCTATCTTTTAGGCAGACTGTAGAGGAGATAATATGCCACTCCATTTAAGCCACTGAAGAAACCCAAATCTGGGTATTAACCAATTTTAGGAAACTGCTCCTAGTCTTGACTGCACCACAATTATCTTGGGAAACGACTGGTTTTAAATCCTAAAATGCAGACCGCAGACACTGGTCCTGGTTCTAATTTACACTAAGGCTTCTGTAAATCACTCTGGCATGGAAGGGAGTGTCAGAGCAAGTGAAAGTCCAATTTACTTTATGTTCCATTTACATAATCAGGGTGGTGTAAAGTGGCTCTACTCTAAAAATTACTTGGGTCTACCTTTCACTGAATTCAACAAGAGGAATGCACTTTTCTTCTCTTACTCTGCCTTTCTTCCATGTTATACTCCTTTCTGTTTATTTCTGTGGTGCTACTGCAGGTTACACACATATAAATGAGAGCAGGCGCAGTCCCGGAGCTCAGAAGTCAAGATGACATGTGCAAAGCTCATGCTCTGCAATGGGGTCTCAGAAGGAGGCAGCTCAGTCAGATACCAAAACTGGCAGTCAAAAACCATGTTCAGCCAGGCTGTACCCCCGTGGTTGGGAGCCACGATAGATGGCTCCTTATCTGCCTCTTCTGCCACCAGCTCAGTGGTCAGCCTGTATGCAAAGGGTGATCCCCAATCCCCCTTCACAGCTCCTGCCCCAGAAGAATTTAATATTTCCACAGTAGCACTCCCTGGTTTGCAATTGTCACCGCTGAGCTGATCCTCTAAACTTGCACAACCAGGGCTCATCCCCGTGTTGGCTTCTTTCTCTGTAAGTGAGAATTTCCATTTAAAGAAAAAAGAAAATCAGGCTCAGAGCTAGTTGTAAAACCATCCCTCCCGACACATTTAGGTATTTCTGCCTTCCCAAGCCTGTAGCTAGGCAGTCCTTGGGCCTCTGCTGTAGCTCAGGGTGCACGGGAGTGCAGGCAACTAAGGAACTTCCTAGAAGCTAAGGTGAGGGCAACTGCAAAGTTTCTAAGTCCTGCAGGAGGAGATACAATATTTATGCAACATAGATCCTATATTTTACATAACCTTATTCTTCAACAAATGTGAAAGTATACTACATCAGTTAATTACATGAAAATGTCCAGCAGTAAGATGACCTTTCAGAACAATTGGGAAAAAATCAGTTGAACCATGTTTTTCCTTTTTATTGCCATTATTAGTGGGAAGTTGAGGCACTGCGTGAGTAGCACCATTACTGGCTCCTTTGTTTATGGTGTATGCAGTGGCATAGTTGTGTCCGTAGTACAAGAACCATGAGAAATACTGGCAGTGCTGCTGACAGCCTTAGCAGAAAAGGAAGGGAGTTCATAAGTAGCACAGCGACTCCTAGAAGGGTGGCAAAGATTTAGGAGAAGGAGCCTCCACAGGCCGGGCCTTTAGATAAACTGGGGATCCATTTTTGTGCTGTCACCCAGAATTTACATGACTGTGTAGGGAAAAACCTCTGAGACCGCCACTAATAGGATAAACAGGTTGAGTGCAACATGTCAAACTCAGCCTTGATATGAGCAGCAGAGAAGCATGGATTTGAATCCATTTACACCGGAATGATGTTGCCCTTCTGAGTATAATTTTACAGATGTGTTTATGATATAGGGGGAGCCATATGGCACGAAAGGTTTAAACATTTAATCTCACTTAGCTTCAATACACTGCATATATAGAAAATTGGAAGCCCAGCAGGAAAATGCCAGATTTCATTCTCACTTAGTCGTGATTAACCTTTATGAGCTCACTCAGAGTTTTGTCACCTGCGAAGTCAGTCAGGGCAGGCAGGCTGTGAAAGCCCTGACTTTCTGCTCTGGCCAAGGCACTGCAGCCCCTGAGCTCCAGCTCTCCAAGGGCTGTGCTGCCCGAAATGTGGGCCTCTCCCAGCTAAACAGCAGTGCACCCTGTTCCATACCTTCCCCCAGGTATGGAAAGCATAGAAGGGACTATAGGGAGTGAATGACCTGGGGGGACCTCTCCCCTTTCTCTTCCTGCAACTGCCCTTCTTTGCACGGCTCAGGTGGGTCAAGTTGAGAGCAGCCGTACGCTGGCAGATGGATGCAAAGCAAATAGCTGATACGTATCTCACTTTGCAAATATGCTCTTTCTCATTAATATTGATTCCCACACACAAACACTTTAGCTATATTCACTGATTGCATTACCATTGCAGAAGTGTAATTAACAAATTAAAAGGGAGGATTGTGATTCAGTTTAATTTGGGGAAAATCTTTAAAAAAAAAAAAAAAAAAAAAGAGTCTAACATTCGAGGATCATTCCCCTCTGCTATTCATTTTGATGCCTTGGACATGCTCTAAGAGACATGCTTTCATCAAAATAAACATGTCCTGAGTATGCTGCAGTACAGGCACACACGGGTACTTGAAGAAGCATCAATAAGACAAAACCCAAACAAATGAAAGAAATCCTGATAGATTTCTAAACAAGATACTAGATTGCAGATGAAGGTGTATCATCATGGAGAGAGGAAGGGGGGAAATGCCAGCTGGAAGCTGTTCAGACTGATCTGAGACTGCCAACTTATTCACAAAAACTTATGAGAAGCAACATAGAACATGCACACCATCAGCCCAGGCGAAAGCTAGTGCCTCAAATATCTGTGGAAGGAGAGAAGGTAGAAAATCTCCCATACTTTCTGCCCTTCCAGATGCTTGTATGGTAAAATAAACCAGCTCCACTAAATACATCAATGTTTGCAAGAACAGTCAAAACTCCCGAGCCAAGGCTTGACTGCTTTTCTCCCCAAAAAACAACTAAGCACACCTGGAAGAATGGCTGCAAAATGATATCTACTTTCCCTCCCATGTCCTATGAAAAACACCTTTCAGGTGATCTAATATTATGAGAAACCATAATCATTAAGGATTGATCATGTTAATATAATTTTCTGGATGGCTTATTAACCTACTAAGACATGTTTTTCTCTACTTCCCTTCATTAGCGACAGCAATAATTAGGTAAGGACAGAGTAGCAAAATTGATCATACGCTAGTGCCGAAGGGGACAGAGAATGTATCATGGACATTTAGCATAATGTTCTCCAAACTCAAGATGCATTAATTATATTTAGTAACACAGCTATTTTCTGCCTTTGATAGAAAGACTCCATTAATGTATATACTGTATAACAGAAGCTATATCCTCCTATTCCAAAACGGAATTTTCTTTTTTCTTTAAGGCTCGTAATACAAAATGAGAGGAGACAAGAAAACATGGTCTCAAGTATCTACCGATACCATGTCCTTTTCTTATTTCAGTCTTGACTACCAGTCTCCTCATGAAAGCAGTGCCTTAAAAGCACAGCAGCCGCAGAGCTCTAGCTGCAAAGAAGTGAGTTATACTGTCACCTCCCGGACAATAATCCCCAGAGACACTTCCCTCATTTTTTTGGGTCAGCTTCAGACAACCTCCCTGCTGCCTGCCACCCCTGGTCAACAGAGCAAAGCATCCGTAGCTTACACTTAGGCAGCACTACTCAGAATACGTGTATACTTACATACACAAATTTTCTAGATTTACAGACGTGACTGAATAGCAGCTGCTCTGTGAGCCCACGTTAAGGTCCCGCTTCCCTGTCTGCAAGGTCAACAACAGAAGCACTGCCAACGTGCGAGCTGGGGGATGAAGGAGCAGCCATACGAAGCGCCGCTGCCGGCGTGCTGCCCCTCGCCTTCCCAACCTGCGACCCCAGTGCCATGGCCCCAAACCCCGCAGCAGCTGCACCGACCCTTGAAAGAGAAACTGCCAGTTAAGCCATCACCCCGGTCACAGCGCTGATGATGTGCAGAGATGGGGACCGGTGTCAACCCATGATGGGGGCCGCTGGCTTGACCTTGCAGCTCCGTGAGACCTGCAGCATTAACTTTCCCACACCGCCCTGCTAGCACGGGAAGCGCGTGTAAGCTTGAGCACGACAAAGGGATCGCAGCGATGATGCATTTTTAAATATTTTTTTAGAACGCCAGCGACTGGCTTTCCTTGAGCTCTCCCCCCCCTGTGAGCAGTAGGCAGCTTTCTGTAGATAAAAGCATTACAGGGAGCTGAAAAGAGTTGACATTACAAACTTGGCACTCCGATGGCATGCTGCACAAACAGGGAAAGGGAGGATCTGCCAAAGCGAGAGCCAGAGATAATATGAAAAGCATAAACCCAACATATTGACCTTATTTAAGTCCAAACAGCATAACACTAGGATACTTAACACAAAAATGTCGAAAACATTCTTTATTCCACACACACATGAATGTTTTCTTTAAATATGCAATTCACTTGATATCCGCAATCCCCCCTCTTCAGATGCAAAATCCAAAATAATGATTATATCAGTCATTGCTTAATACATCCAACTGTGGCCCTGATTTTCATGCATGAATGGTCATTTACATATCATTACCCATTATGCCATCCACTCAGATTTTTCTTTCTAAATAGAGTACTACATTTAAAGTTGTCATTTTAAAACAAAAATGCTTAAAAGGGGGACTTTCGTTTCTTGGTATCTTAGTGGCTTATCTCCGTGCTTTTAGCAGCTAATAGACCAGAATATTAAAATGGAAAACTCTCAGTGTGTGTGACAACTGCCACAGTGAGAAGATCTTAGAGAAGAGGCAATTATCAAGGGATTTTTCTCAACTTTGGAAACACAGATAAATATGAACAGAAAAGGGGAGGCAAACCAACCAGAAGCAAAACAGTAATTATAGTACGTTCTTCTATTTTCCTAACACAAGTCCTTCTTGGGGGCAAAGCTAGTTCCATGTTAGGGAAATCACTGCAAGCATGAGGTGCAGTTAGAAGCTTTGCATGAATAAATTACAATTTTTCAATTAATATTGCCCATGCCCACAATAGAGGAAGGATTTTTTTTTCCTCCTCCTGCTACTTTTAAAGTAATTTTCTGCTATGTTTAATTAGGAAATTTCTCTACAGAAGGGAATGTGATAGAAGATTAATTCTCTATTTCCTCACCCACTGTGTCAGTAGACTCAAGTGGACACTATAAACCCCAGTTAAATACGACGAGGATGATCAAGCAGGGAGCTCCTTTCAAGAGGTCGCGTCCGCAGACTGTAGATCTCATTTCAAAACAATAGAAATGAGTTAGAAAATGCTATCTCTCCATGGCGCAGCGCCACAGAGGAACGATTACAAGTGCTTCATGGTGCGAGGGTTCACCATGCCGGCTGAGAGGTTCGCTGTCACGGCTAATGACACCGAATGCTGACGAGTGAAATAGCATTTCCACAACCACTGATGTTTTGGGTCTTTTTCTCCCGTTCACCACTAATAATTATTCCTCTAGAAGTCACATCCTATTTTACATCTTTTATGCCATGTATGAAACAGCAATTAAACAATAAATAATGAAATGTTCGCTGGTGGGCAATATAGTAAAGGGGTTTGTTTTTGTTTTTTAAGGGAATAGACAAAGGGCACAAACTGTATTTGTTTTTAATGAACAATGAAGGGAACGAGCTATTTACCCTCAGGACATAAAATTCTATGAATGGTCTGCCAATGATGAGTAAATATCAGGTTAATGCTTTTTTAAATTGAAATTCAAGCCAGAGTAAGAACAATTATTTAGGGGAAACTCAGACCTACAAGACAGTGGAACGTGCAAGAGTCTATCCTTTGACAGAGGGGGTAAGCAATTTTCTCAGAAGTTTTGTTAATGGTGTAGCTGAACATCAAAACAGAAAAAGCATGAACGATTTAGAGGGGGAAATGCAGACATGTAGCCTAATAGAGACCAAGAGCCTTGCTCATTGATTAACTAGGACCAGGTCGTTTTAATACAATAGAAGTTGTCAGTTCATACCTCCTGGGGACAGGAAAGGTCAAAACAGGACACCTGGCAGAAAATATTTGTAATGCAGAAGAAACTTCGCTCCCAATTTTATTCTGGGCTTAAAAAAATAAAGCAACATTTTGGCTAGTCCAATGCCTATTTATTCCCTCCCCCCAGTTTTGACACAGTTATAAGACATTCTTATGCCACTCTGCTTGATGCTGCTCTGGTTTCACATAGAGAAATGCTCCAGCAGAGCACTTAAGAAGGGGCAGCCACCTTTGCAGAGTCCAAATGAGAGCTGCAAGGATGGCACGATTCAGAAAACGCGACTTCCGCGGTGAGCTTAGGAGAATGGAAATTTTTTACTTTGGAAAAGAGAAGACTGAAAAGAGACTAGTCATCTGATATAAAAAGGAATGTTAAAAAGGCTGCTATAAAAAGAAGGATAATCAATTGTTCTCCACATTCACTATTTCAGAGACAAGAAATAATTGATATAATTTACAGCAAAGGAGATTTAAGTTAGATATTAG
>VZTL01083051.1:0-7500 GCA_013400535.1 Scopus umbretta
TTAAAATGAGTCTTAAATAATTTCTCAAAAGCCCAGATGATTTCCTTTATGAGATGCAACTAAGCATTTTTGCCAAAAGAGAACAAATAATTTATGATGCCCTTTAAAAGCTGGTAACTGCTTCTCTTACCTGAAAAATAAAAAAAAAGGAAAAAATGAGTCCCTGGCTTGATTATGATTCACTGTGTGTATCAGTCCTCTGCATCATGGGACTAGAGTATCCTTTTATCTGTGTTATTCGTCAGGACAGATTGAATAATGACAAGTGGAGTGCCGAGCCGGAGTTTACTCGCAGATTGGTTAACATCATTTTGTTCCCAGAACAAGTCTCATCGGCCCTTATCAGGAGTCTCCCAGAATCATTTGAAAGTTACAGGCAGCACACCAAGAAAATTAATTTCCCTGTCTCCCTCCTAGTGTTGTCCAAATCTTGTTACCCTTATTCACACAAAGTAATTCAACAATCTTAGCACAAAGTGTGGCTGCATTTTTGCTTAGTCTTACAAAAACCAGTAACGTGTAATTTCTAAGGACCTGTGCAAGGTTCATTTCTGTTAGACTTGAACGTGACATTTTCTTTTATATATACATATTTTATTGCTCTTTACTCTAAATTTACTTGCAGCAATTATGAACTTTGCTCACCAACAAACTACAACATTAAGAGAAACATGGTCCTTCCTGCAACTGCTGTTTGCATCCAAGAATGTGGAGTCTGCTCCATCAGGTGAAGGAGCCACACTGGCACAGGGATGCCATTTCTCATTTGCACAAGATACACTAGGGATGTATTTATGCCTCAGGAAATCTAATGTTCTGTATTTTCAAAGAATGCAGATTTCCTGAGCTCACTACCAGAATTAGGAAAAATATATGTGAATCAGACTATGTGGTTTTTTTTGTACTCTTTCAAGTCTACTCTGAGATTTCAGCTTTATGAATGAATCAAATAGAAATGACACAACGGGAAGCAGTTTGCACAATGGACTGACTGGAGAAATTAATTCAGGGAGGAAGTTTTTGGATAAAAAGAATTGCACCAAGACCTTCTAACTCAAACAAGGACGGATGTAACTTTTAATGCTGGTTTCCTACAACAAACATAGGCTGTATGATCATACCCTGCATGTATGCATGAACAACTGTGGGTCTGTGCCATGAATATTTAAACACAAACGACATTTTTAATCAAATTCAGCAGAGATCTTCTTGATGACTGCATTTACCTTCTGCTTTAGGGGAGACTTTAGCATGCAGTGATGCAGTAAAGAAAACAAATCTACGGTTTGAGTTTTACACTTGTTCTCAAACAAACTTCTCACGTTTTATCTCACGTCAACATATGTGGAAGCTGCCCAAAACTATTCACAGCAGCATGGCCTCAAGTGAGAGGCACCTGCCACCTGTCTGAGTAGCCTCAGTCCTAGGACTTGTTTAGAGATCCTGCCTGTGGCTGTTTCCACTCATCCTAATTCTCAGGGAAGTTTTGCATTGAAGCTTTTTCATTTCAAGTGACTTTGCTTAGATTCAGGCATACAGGTAAGAGTGCAACAGTGACTCACGGGACAATTGCTAGATTAGGTTTCTGTTTCAAAACCAGAAAATCTAAATATATTCCTCTGAACAGACGCTGCGGTCAGATGTGCTGTTCTGCACAAAGCCGAGTGATTGCGAAGTTGCCACCTTACACCCACACTCAGCCGCTCCTCGGTCCACCCCCATGCAGGGCATGGCACACCCAACTACTCCTCGACCCAGTTCTGTCAAACCAGTCTGGGTGTCTAAAACCTGCTATTAAAAGTGTTTCAGCCAGTTTGGATCTTTGCTACAGAACCAAGAGAAGGAACGATTTGTGCACTTATGCCAGTAGACCTGAGACAAGCAAGAAATCTTCAACGGATGAACCTCTCCTAAACCAGCTCGGCACTTCCGACCACTGCGCAACCCTGCCTAGGACCAGTCACCTTGTTGATCCAAGCGACACATCAGCCAACAGCCTGTAATACCTCCAAGCTGGGCAACAGTAAAAAGAGCTTATAAACTAATCCAACGCTCAGTTTTTACCTTCATCAGGTTTGAAGACCTGCTTTTTTTTAAATTTGTAGGCTGGAGGCAGTCATACTAAATAAAATTTACAGTACTGAAAACAAGGGAAAAACACTGAGGCTGCAGACCTCTCCAACACGGATGCTAAACAGATGTTTTCAATGTCTATTTGCATTTTGAACTGAAATTAAAGGGCACAAATCTCAATAGCTTTAAGATCTCTGCCAACAACTTGTGAATACTAACAAATGGCATCTAATGATCCATCCAAATGGGTGATTTTTCTAATTCTTTTTGGGAAGTAAAGATTTAACTAACTAAACAAAATCAAAGAGAGAGAAATGAAAAAATATCGAATAATAAAATCAAGAACTTAAAACAGGATCTTAAAGCCCCAGCTACAAAGCCTGACAGCCGTGCAAAAGTCTGACAGCAAAGATAGGGTTTAATATTCTCTTATATGAGGGAGCTTTGAATCTCATTTAATTTTATCAGATTTAGAATCATTTGCTAGGGGCCAGACAGCCAACTAGTGTAAAACAGTTGAGCTCCATTAACTTCTACGGAATTACAGTTTCCAATTTACATCAGCTGAGAACCTTGCTGTTATGCTACTATTATTAGCTGCTATTTATAATGCAATAATACCTAGAGCAGTCATCTCAAACATGTGGCTCAGCAGGCTTTCTGACATTGCCTGCAGACACTGAAAGACTCCGTTTCTCTAGCCCACGTTGCCCAGAACAGCAAAGTTGCCTCTTGTACTACTTGCTCCATATTCCAACCAAATGGACTAGTGAAGCTGGAGACTACTGGTTAGTACTGAAATCTGAGCCTAGGTTTGCTATGATATATATAAAGAGAAGAATTACAAACCTAATCATAATAATGCACGTTATTATGCAAAAGTCATCCCTTCAAAAAAAATCTCATGATGGCAATCTGCAAGGGATTAGGAAGGAGAAAAAAGGGCCAGAGAAATGATGTGAGGTTACACAGCAGGCCAGCTGTAGAGCTGCAGGGAGAAGGGGAATCCTAGTGCTATCCTTTGTGATGGCTGGGCCACTTGCTTCTCAGAGTCAAAAATCCAAATTCAAAGCTGTACAGGATGACGACAGTGATCCAAGTGCTTCAACTCTTGCAGTGCAAAGAGTCAGTTTTGAGCTTGGGATTTCCTAGTTTTAAAAAGAAGTTTCTAAAGTTGGGAGTATTCACACTAACTAAATTTAGGATCTAATTTATGTGCTTAAATTAGGTGGCTAGAGATATTCCTCCAAGTGCCATTCAGTGCAGAAGCATAACTTAGGTGCCCAGAATTATTTTCTGAAGGATCCTAATTCTCTTGGCTATTCAGAAGACACTAAGGAACTCCCCTCTTCCTTGCAGTTAGACATCAAAATAGATTGATAACAGAAACAGTTCCCCACAACTATCTTGGGGACATAGACAGGTTTTGATACCTTATTGTCTGTCTCTGCTCAGCGTTCATTGGTTATGGATGTATATCCTACTCCGGCACTATCCAAAGAAAGAGCCGTCTGTGCCCACGAAGCCCATGAAGGCCAATCAGTCACAGCCCTTCATGTTACGTAGGGGATATTTTCTCCCTGACTCCATAGGGCAGATGGAAAGAATGGAGGACGTGTCATGGTTTTGGTCTACTTCCTTCATTCACTACTTGATCTTTGCACAAAATCGGGAAAAACTTTCCCTCACACCCACTAGATTTCCTACAGATCCTGTTTCTTGCTCAATTTGCCTCCTTTTCTGCAACATACAGTGAAGGCAGACCCCAATCACAAACCTCAAATCCCCTTCAGAGACGAACCAGACTTTTCTCCAAGGTTTGGCACTGTCCTGTTCCCACATCCAGGCAATGTGGGAGGATGGAGACTGAGATGCACAGATCTGCCAGGAGGTAGACAGAGAAGAGACACCAAAGAAACGATCATTCCCATTAACAAATGCAGCATGAGGCCTATATCTCATGGCACAATCAAAACTTTGCAGCATTTCTAATCAAAGCTGCCTGTGTGCATTCCCTGGTTGGCTACCCATTTTGAAGCTGAACTTCCATTAAGTTCAAGGTCTCAAGAAGAAAAATCTGGTGCAGAGCTTTCTCTTTTTATTTATGAACTCCTACTCAGTAGACTTCAATCTCACAAAGTGTTTAAGCTTATGCAAAGTCTCTCTGAACCAAACGAGACTGTTCACACGCCTGAAGTGCAGTCCTTTGCTGGATCAGGGTGGCAGCTCGCTTCTTGCAGTCTTTCCGAACTCTATACATTCTGTTCAAACATTTTCTAACGCACACGGGTTAGTGTTAAATATAGAAAGCCCTCTGTTCATTTTTTTTTTTTTTAATCTGAGACTGTCACACACTGCAGAGTCTTACAGCAGCACTGTGCACAGATCTGTAGAGCACAAGGCTGCCACTACTTGTCCACCATGAGATGGTGGGTGCTTGGAAAGGCATAAGACAGATCATCTCCGAACTTATTAAGAAAAAGTTTTCCATTATGACCAAATAACAGTTACTTGCTTATAGCAAATACCGCATTAGAACATCTTATTCTGCCCCTGTCAATACTTTGGCTGACTACAAATCCTGAGCCATTTGCTGGGTTTCTGCTGCTCTCTAGGACTGGGAGCTCTGTATAGACTGATCAAGCAACCCATTAATATTTCACAGCTGGGCTTGGGTTGACTGGCAGTAATTATTCCACAGATTACTTTTTCATTTGAAGTGCAGCTGGTCATCCATTACTTTCTCCTCAGCTTTGAAGGTCCAATAATTCCAATTATTTTTATCAACAGGAGACAGATAAACTGGCTCTATGGGAATCTTCCCTGACATGGGCACTGAGTAGGTGATTGGATGCCCACCTCCATTACAAATCCAGTCTTGAGAAGCGAGATGTTTGTGTACAGTGGCAGACTCTTTCCCTGATTTTTGAATCTAGAACACAGCGTGTATTACTGCTGTAAAAGCCTGTAGCTTTGGCCTGTGCTTAAAGCTGGCAGTCACTAAGCTTTCCTCTGTGCTCAGTTACCTTGCACAGCACTAGACCATCAACTGGTTTCCATTCGTGAAGATACTGGCCAAATCTCTGTGTGTCATACTTCAAAAAATAAAGCCCTGCAGTGCCATGGGGCAACAGTGGCCACTCTTGTCCCTGAAGGCCACATAGTGTAGTCTTCACTAGTCAGCTGCCCTCACCAGTCACGTAATGTAGTCCAGGCCAGTCCACTGGCTTTGAGCTCCTGGAGAGCTGTATGTGGCTGATGGGACACAAGGGTGACTGTCTCATGTCAAGGGCATCTGCTGAATCCAGATACTGAAACAGAGGATGGCTTTCACAAGGCATTGTGGCATGAATTTTCTGCATTGTTCAGAGCAAAGACTTTCAAGCTCTCCCACATCTCGACAGCTTTCTCTTTGCATATAGCACCATAACTTATGCTAGGTGAGCTTGAAACTTGCAGCGGCCCAAACACTGAAAATTGTAATGACAGAAAGGGTTCACCATAAAACTGGCAATTGGATCTGGTCTGCAAGTATGCATTTCATCTTGGAAACATTAGCTGGATTGAACCTGACTGCTGATGAGTTATTCTCCCTTGCTTGACTGGAAGGTCATAAACATCCCTGATATTAATAGCCTGGTGGAAGTCAAGGCTCCATGCAGATGGACTGTTCTCTCCCCATTCCTCATCCACCGAGAACTTTCTGCTCCACTTGTTCAGCAAGTGGGCACTTTGAATAATGTGGGAAAACACCATTTATCTATTCATAGGGTTCCTCCATCTCACTTCTGCAGTCCTGCCAAGTTCGCTTCAGAACAGAATTTTATTCTGCACCTTAATCTAAAGGTCCATTTAAGAGATCTGTTCTACAAAATGATAGTTCTGGTGTTCACTGCTCTGCTCTAATAGCAGCTACATTTATTTCATCCTTTCAGTGGGAGTGAGATTGCTTCTCTTTGACTCAGTAGGAGGGAAACTTCTGCGATTTTTTTTCATGCCATTGCTTGAGTGTGTGCATTGCAGCAGCTTCTCTTACCTTAGGACCAGGCTAATGAGATTAACAAAGTGAGGGTGTAGGGCTTGTCTTTTCCGCATTATTCTGATCAAGCGCTTTCTTCTCCTCAGTGCCACCCACAAGTGAAGTGACTGAATGTGTGCGCTAAGTGTGCACTGCTCTCTGTGTTCCTCTATATACTACCCTTAATATGACTCCATGTTCCACTAGAAACTCAGAGGTAGTGTGATTTCAGATGAATATGAAGCCCAGACGCAGATGCAGAGAGGTACATTTGGGACATTCTCCTCCACAGACTGCACTGCAACTGCTGCCTCAAACCTACGTTGCTAACGATCCTCAGGATGTTCATGTTTTGTCATGATGTGAGAGTCTGCACACTCCTACACAGCGTCGTGTGCAGAGATACCTCCCCAAAGCGCAGAGGCATTTACAGCCAAGACTCAGCTTTCTGTGGGCAGGTAGTACATGTTTGTGAATGCTGAACTGGATTTTCCTCTGAGGGAGCCACTCGTAAGGCTGAAGACCCAACTCTGCCCAGTGGCAGTGCCAATAACAGCCTTACCTGGAAGCCATGCTTTCTTATGCAAGACACAAGAGATTGTCCCTACTCAACGCATGCATTTAAAATACTTGGAAGGTGTTCTAAAATGTGCCCTTATTTCAGCTCACCGAGTATGAAATGCATACATAATATTCAGGAAAGTTACAAGAAGGTAATTTTATTGGCTATAATATCCCATCTTACTGAGTCCCTGAAGGCACACTCCACAATCCACCAAGCACAGGAGTATCCCAGTGGGTATGTCTACATTGCTTCTTTAAAAAAAGAGCAAAAAGGAGTCCTGAGAGCAGCCGAGAGCACAGTGCGCTGCCACACTTGCTTGCCTCCTGGCCACGCAGGGGCCTCCCAGGCGACTTGCAGAACCTCCTGCAGCAAGTCTTCCTGAGCACAGCTGCTGCCATCCGAAATTGCCTCCCAGCAGCCTGAGCCACCTGGCCTGCATGGCTCCCCACAGCCCCCATGGGCTCCAGGCGACACTTCCCAGACATGGCCTCGGGCTGAGCTCCCAAGCTTCCCGTCTGGAGGGGCAACAGGTTTTGCATCAGGAGTTTGTTCATCCAAATGCGTGCCCTGCTCTATCTGGAAAGCTAGGGCAATCAAATATTTAACATATCGAACAAGAGCACTCCCAGCTAAGAGGAACAGCAATTAAAGACCTGCTGACTCATCTGATATCAAAGGGGAAGCAACACAGTAGGGAATAGAACCGCTCTGAAGGAGCCAGACGTTTGCAGTACACTGGGCCAGGAATTCATATTAACAGAATCCCAAATAAGCTGGGAACAATGTTTGCTTAAAATCCCCAATGGGAAGCTGCATCACCAAAAGGGGAAAGACCAAAGGAAAA
>VZTL01083063.1:0-25389 GCA_013400535.1 Scopus umbretta
GTGGGGGGGGAAGGAGGGAAGGGAGGTACATGTGCACATGCCACAGCCTCATGTTATCACAGCACCTGCGGGCAAAATCTCTATTATTCTGATAGTAGAAATTTTTCATTTGCGATTAAAAGAAGGGAAGAGCTCCACTGCACAAACAGGAAAAAGCTGAGGAAGCACAATTGTGACTCCACAAAAATATGTTCACGTTCCATGACGTGATCCATCTCATCTGCCTTTTGTTCCCAAAACAAGCTTTCCAGTTTTGTCATTCAAACCCTGTTGTGCTTAAAGCAAAGGAGAGAAATAGTCTTAGGAAAGGTTTTGAGATCTGCTGAGACCCTGGTAATAAGCAGAAGCTTGCCTTGTGTTGAAATAACAGGATCTGAAAAAAATGCTGTTCCAAAACATTAGCTCTCCATGAAAACTGCATCAGTGCTTTAGGCCAAGAAATCCTCCTGGCTCACATCAAAGGACAGCAGATAGCCAGCATGCCCCTAAATGACTATCAAAATGTATGTATCCTCCCCACAGTGGCATTTCTTTGCTACACACCTTCAGTGAAGCTTCAGGGCAAGTCACCATTCTCTGCCTCAATTTCCCCATTGGTAAAACAAAAATAATAATATTTCCCTCCCTTTGAGACTTTCAGATAAAAGGTCACAGGAAATAAAAGCCAAACATTACTAGTACTATCCTTTCTGAACCTCAGTAATTCTTTCCCTGCTAGGCTTCTGGATTCTGATGCAAATTTATTGGCATAATACATTCTGCAATTGTATTGTTGTATCTGCACCGCCCTCCAGTTCTAGCAAAATCAGAATAAAATGTAATTTAAAAATTGATAGGAAACAGAAGCAGCAAATAATCTGGGTTGTATCAAATGAGTAGTGGTTAATGCTCTATGCACATAGGACTCATGTGCCAGTTCTGTAGTTGCTTCTTAAAGCAATGTGTAATGTCAGGGTTTGGGCTTTTTGGGGTGCAGCTACATTTTTCAATTCATTTCCAGCACTCACATCCATGCCGGGAATAAGCGCTGGCAGTTTTTTCTCCATTTTCTCTTTAGAAATACGTGATTAAAAAGAAAAAAATGTCTTCATTCTTCAAGACAGCTCTGCCCGCACTGATCTCAGATTAGCCAGGCAGGAGTTCAGCCTCAGGGGGGTGATGAACACTTACTGACATCAGGGCCCAGATCTCAGATGGATTGAGAGGAGAGGCAAAAGGAAGAAGCTGAGGTGGCCCTATTGAGCTGTCACCTGTCCCAGGAGAACCTCCCAGGTTTAATTAGATAATAAAGCACCTTGTACAGAGTTTTTGCTTCTTTTATCTCTCTGGTTAAAAAAATCTCTGCCTGGAGTAAATACGAAGTGAAGGCAGTGGTGGTATATTTCGTATGGCAGCCAGGGAAAACCGTAGTCATGGTGGGAGGAAAGAGAAGGGCTCACTGCGTGGCACAGAGCTGGTTGGATTCGGCATTCTTCTGATGCCTTCTTGAATTCCTCCCAGACTCACATCCCCTTCGTCAGCCTGCCTTGTCTCCAAACTCTTGCATTTTTCCTCCCAGGCATTGTGGTTTACACTTTTTGAAGGAAGCACAGCTAGCTTTAAAGCCTTCCTTGAGCTCCCCTACTACCCAAGCCTGGTTCACTGCAAGCATGAAGGAGAAAAGGGGTCAGCAAACATTCAAAGAGAGCAGGCCAAGTTTTATTCCTCTTTCTCATCCTGGAGTTAAGCATGCCTTAGGAGCCAAGGGATGCGGCTTCACAAGCAGACATCTGCTAGTTTGCTTGGGACTTAGCAAGAATCCCATGAAGGTGTAAAACTGTGGAGATCTGAGTCAGGTCCGCAGTCTGGAATAGCTATATCCTGACAGAAGATGGTCCTGGTTTCAACTGCTGCTGACTGAGACTAGAATCTAGTGCCGTGCTTTCCATTTGCCATGGCATGCATTTTTTAAAACATGTTAAACACTCATATGCAATGTTAGAGGCAGATCTCTTTGGCCAGCAATGCCTGGGTTTATTTTTTTTTTCCCCTTTCTACCTCTGAAACTGGGAGCCTGGTCTGGTTTATTCTCTGAGAGGCAGGATATCATCAGTGAAGGATGTCCAGTTTTAGCCAAGTGCTCATTGTACAAAGCATATATCAACAAAGTGCTCCAAATTAGCAGTGGTCTGGCAGCAGTAATAAAAGCTTCAAGAAAGAGACTGTGTAATTGTGCTTGTCATGAAGAAGAATATAGTCTGCAGCTGGTGTACAGAAATGCCTCAAATATGTATGGGAGTGAGAAGAAAATCGAGTAAGCTACTAAGCTCTAGCTCAAAGAGAGGTCAGCAAAGTGTCTCCTTCAAATACTACATTCCTGCCGCAAACACACAGCATCCTGGTGGTGTCTCATCTGCCTGTCCAGACATTTCGAAAGTAACTTTTGCAATAATCTCTCAACAATATTTTCCTGGCATTATTTCTTTTTCCTTAGTTTAGGTATATGCACATTTCAAAATCTTTCTAAGCTATCTCTTCTGGTAGAAGAGTGCCACCTCATGACTGATACAGAGGACTGAAACGACCCACAGTGGTAAAGCCGAAAGTGCCCATGGCCCGGGAGGACTGGAACAGCTCATGCTCTGTGTACCCACCCAGCTTTCATCCAGTACCACAACACCCCGAGACAAATGCTCCTTTGCCAAAGAAGTGCTTTGTGATCATTGTTCCAGGAGAAAAAGCTTAGCATCTTTGCTGAACACCAAGCCCATCCTCAGTGTTGAATGTAAATTCCTCGGGAAAACCAGACAACATTACCCAGGCTTTTATAAACAGTGTTTCCTGCTTCAAAAGCCTGGTCATTTTGTTTCAGGACTCCTCTGTGCTGTCTTAGATTCCTCTCCTCGGGGAACTGTGCAGTTTTGAGTGTGAGCGCCCTCTTTCCCTTGCTTCCTCAGGCTGCTTACAGCATACCCAGCCACCTCCTCTAAGCTCATTGTTTTTTCCTTACTAGAACAAATAATTTTTCTCACCAGCTGAGATAAATATTGTTAAACTAAAGAGAATTTTGGGGTGCTAAAAAGTCCTAATGACTCTTTGTTTCTTCCATAAATTAGGTGCACATGTCAAAAAAACTCAGGATTTCTCTGTTCCATCACCAGCTGGAAGTATTTGAGGCAAAATCAGACACATATTCT
Source organism: Scopus umbretta (assembly GCA_013400535.1). NCBI lineage: Eukaryota > Metazoa > Chordata > Aves > Pelecaniformes > Scopidae > Scopus > Scopus umbretta. Next base: position 3,177 of record VZTL01083063.1, read on the forward strand.
CATGGATTGAGTTGTCTATGCTCCTCCCAGAAACAGTTTCAATATTTACAACACATGAAGAAGGAATAGAGCAAAATAGTTTTTTGCTAGCTTCTTCCTTTTTTTTTTTTTTTTTTTTAAATTAATTCAGGCATTGAAGAAAGTGCTAGATTGAAAAGCTTAGAGCTTGAAATGCGTTGTTCCTATTTTTTCCCAGAATAGAAATATCAGGAGAGTAGTACTGAAGCTTTCCTAAAATCCCAACTCTGACGCTGCTGTTCTCCTTTATTGGACTCATTGCTAAATGCTAGGCAGTAATTAAAGATCAGAATCAGCCTCTTCCTCACCACTTCAAATAAAACCAGTCAATTAAAACCAAGTAAAATATTAACTTTTCTAAAATGGTCACTGATCTACTAGCAGGTATATTAATAGCACCTATTATCAGACAGGATGCCAAGCAGCTAAAATATGGATACAAATTTTGACATAACTTGAATATTCAATAGTGTTTCTGAAGTGGAAGATGTTGCATCTCATTCCCTGAGGCAGCCAGTTTTTGCTCAGTCCTGCTTTTCAAAAATATGCTGCTAAAGTTGACAGATAGCCAATATTATTAACCTGAAAGCATCAACTTAATAAGTCTCATCCTATGAACTGAAAAGAAAATGAAAAAGAAAACAAAACCCGCTTGCTATTCAGTGGGAGGATTTTAACAGCGCAGATGATTTTCTTTGCATAACTGCTAGAAGGCCTGCAAAAGTTCATCAAAAATCAGAGCTGCATGAAGTCTGGGATTGGCTGGTTCTTTTGTTATGATAAAGATAACAATAGCTGAATCAATAAACCTAATTTAAATTTTAATTAAAGATTATTGTCATGACAGATGAATTTTTAAGCTTAGTGTGTTTACCAGTCTCCCTTAAAAAGATTTTTATAAAGGAATTGATGAATCACACTAAATAATAGCATGAACAAATATTTGGTTGCTTAAACTCTCTCCTATTAAGAAAATGAAAGGGTATAAGGTCTACTACCCAAACCCATCATTAGAAACACTAGTAAAATTAGCCAAGATATTCCTTCTCCTCCCAGAGCAGGGAAGTTAGCTCTGGGCCACGTACAGAGTCGAAGTCCTTCAGACAGGGCCACAGCACTTGAGCCACTTCAGCTCTTACACTGAAGACTTGTAGAACCAGGGTCATGCTTCAAAACATCCGAGCAAAATTTCTCCATCTCCCAAGGGCTACACTGCCAACAGGTCATAGGAACAGGAATGGGGCTAGACCATGCTCAAGCCACCAGAGACAAGAGAGGAGGAACTGCCAGCTGAATCAAGCACAGGTCCAAACACCCTCACCAAGGGGCAACACCTTGAAGGACCTTAGATTCGTCCAAAGTACCCAGAGAAAGGGCTGGTTGCTTGTTTGCTAGGTTAAAGAACCAGAAAGCAGCTCTGCTGTTATTAGCCAGTGCTACAGAGCGGGACCAGTCCAGCTTTCACACATGCCCATGCCCAGCTGCTTTTGGCAGGCTGACGTGTGATAACAGCTGGCCTTCTCACATGATAACTATCACAGTTTCAGCAATGCCATCAGGATTTAGAGCTTTCATCTGAAAACCATGGAGCACCTTTACACGAGTCCTTTTGGGACTCTTTCGGGTAAAACATAAGTCAAAAATATCATCTCCAAAATGAAGATGTCTTTAGAAAAACTGATTTCTTCAAGTTGTCTCTTCTAAAAGCAAGTATCACCTGCCCATGATTAGCTTGTTTTCCAGCCCACCTAAAAGGATACACCATTATGAAACTGCCCAAGCAATGCCACTGAAATGCTTTGTTGCTTACCAAAAATCCAAGTGATTTTGGATAGCACATAACTTCTCTTTATTTATGTTGCATTTCCAAACATCACTTCTCACCAACATCTGCCTGGCAGAAACAAGTGTTTTATCCTGAAATGTCTTTCATCTCCTCCTCCAATTTCACAACAGCTAAACCAGGCTTCAGCAATGCCATTAGCCACAAGCCTAGAAACAACCACCAGAACACTCTGTGGTGATTCACAGATTTTGTTGTCAAAAAGCTAGTGATCTTCCTTATTTCCTGAATTTTACAGCATGCCAAGTTGCGTGTTCACACTGTTTTGTCTTTAATCCTGAGTTCACAAACATTACCGCAATAAAATATGACATTTTTATAAAAAGTTCTAAGTCAGTAAAGTTCAGGATAGAGCAAACCTTGGATGTTCTGTACTCTTTGTAAGTAGCATTTTAAGAAGAGAAACAAAAGCCATCCAAACATACAGACTCAAAATACATGTTTAAGAAGTCTGCACAGCAAGAGATGAAATAGATCACATGTATATTTTAATTAAACATTTATCTCACAGTCATGACAGCGCAAATGTGCAGCAGCTACAAGCTGTTACAGAAAATGCTTCTTTTACAGCAAGCATCATTCCATCTAAAGAGGTTTTTTTCTCCCAGCCATCCCTTGGCATTAATGCTACTGTGGGATTTCAGCAATGCCCAAACATGCCTTGTTCTAGTCTCAGTCCCAGTTACTACTGTGTGCTAAATATACGTTCCTCAAGAGGGTTGCATGTGCTATGCATTATGGAGCATAGAGCCAATATAGCAGTTAGCTACATTTTTCCACAAAAGATCAGCCATCTTGGAAGAGCTCTCATATCAGCAATGCTTCTACCCCTTTCCAAGGCCAAATGCATTTAAGGTCTATATTCTCAGCAGTCAAGCAGGCAACCTGCAGAGCATCCAGCTCTACTAATGCCATCCATGGGCATTACCCTGGTAGGCTTGCTGCAGGTGCACCTGAGCAACTGTGTCTTGCAACGTTAGCCTGAACATTTTGGAGAACAAGCAGTTCCCATCCAAACTGTCCATCAAAGCTGAAGTTTTCAAAACTGCATAGGGTTTTATCAAACTGTGAAGCTTAGAATTATTAGAGGATACATTTTTCTTTTCTTCATTTCCTACCTGCAATTTATACCTGTCCCTTTCCCATCTTCTGCCTCCCCAGCAAGGAGTGGAGAGAGAGCAACCTGCTTCTGAGGGGCTGATCTCATTTAGCCTTTAGGTTTATGCAGAACAGAGGAAAAACAGGAGCTGTTCTAGTGCTTTCTTCCCCAAGATGAGTAATGCAACACCTCAGGCAGTGCCTTCTTCATCCTTCTTTTATCCCAAACCAGATTTTCCTGTGGCCCTCCACCCCTTCCTAAAAGGTGAGGGCAAAGGGCAGGGGACTCAGGGCCCCTGGAGGAAAAGGGAATCCTTTTTGCTCCTCTCAGCCTGAGATCATGCTGCAGGAAACCAGCTGAGGCAGAGCATCACTGCATACAGGTGTGCAGCTGGGTGTCCCCCATCCTCTCCTCTCCTGGTTCTTTTATGAGATGTTTTTCCCCAACAGCAGTGAATCTAGTGACTGGAGAGAGACCATAAAAAAGACTGGCCCCAAAGTGCTTTCAAATGCCAAGGTAACTAAACTGGAATATTTGTATGAACTATGTATTTCCTGAGGTTCTCTGGTATAACAATTAAAGATGTTGTTTATGACTGTTGAAAAAGAAAGAGAGAGCCCACAGGAACTCACACAAAGGCTGTGATTCTTGCTGGCTGGTCATCCTCTTTGTTATGGAAGCAACCTAGCAAGACAACTGGAGAGGTCCAAAACCATAAACAGGACTGTTACCCTTAATGTACTGCCAGGGGTCTTCCCCACACCCCCTACCACCTAGGATCCTCTCTGCTCCATACTGTACCTCAGCCCTGATGGGTCGGGTTGCTCTGCTTAGTGAAAAATCCTGCCAAGACCCTTCTCTGGCAAGGCAGCAGCAGGCCATTCAGCTGGAGCCCGGTGCCTTTGCTGCCTGCTCCTGGCTGTTTGTCAGGGAATTGCAGAGCTGGCTGCCTGCGCACCACGCTGGAGAGCGTCCTGTCTGTGGGACAGAATTCAGGAGGAAGCCCATGGATTAATAGCAATTTATTTTTAAAAGGTCAGGACAGGTCTTCTGTTTACTCAGCACTTTGCATTTTGAAAGCAGAGGCACCAAAGATACAACCGTGTACTGAGGCTTCTTTAAAAGAAAACTCCCCTATATCCTCCTGTGCAGGTATCTGCTAGGAGAAATAAAGCTCTTGTGTGGTGCTGATTTGATGTCTGAGAAAATGCCGAATCTATAAATGTATCCCAACAGTCAAATACAGAGTAGGGTACAAAATCCTGGTACTTCATGTTCCAGCTCCATCGAATTCAGTCTCCTGTTTCCAAGGACTCTGAGTGCCAATTCTGGAACAAGCTTCTCCCTCCGGTCAGACACTGTGTTATTTGATATATTAAATTTCCACAGATTTAGTCGACAGAAAAATGTAATCATCATCCATTTAAAAAAGCACAGCTGAAAAAATGATTAAAATTCATACACATCAGGCAGCTTGATTTGCTGGGCATGGCCTGAATATAAGGCTAAATGAAGGTTAAATATTGGCTGAATAGTAATTGCACCATCTCTTTGAGAAGCTGTTTATTGAGAATGGATACGGTACTGTTAGCTAAAAGTGGCAGCACATTTGAGATTGAATCAGACAAGCTATTCTGCCTTACACATGTACCATTTCTCAGACTAAGCTACATGCAGTCAGAAAGCAAGAAATTAGACACAAAATACTCAATTAAGTATATTTAATTCCTGATAGGAGAAATATTAACCAAGTAAATCAAACATTTCTAACTCAGCATTTTTCCACTGGAAAATATAATTTCTCTGGCATTGAAATCTCTTACTGGAGGAAAATTGTCCATTTTTTTAATATTCTGAAAAAGACTAAAACATGGCCATCTTTTTCTAATTTAGATGCTGCATTATACAATATACCACATTTGAAGAATTCAGAATGAAAACAGAATGCTTTGACCAATCCACATTAGGTTTTGTTTAAAATTTAAGAATATCAATTCCAATTTTTATACTTGTTATTTGTTTTTATCTTGTTTGGAAAGAAATAGATTTTGGAGTGTCAGAAAGCTCCACTGACTTGAAATTATTGCTTCTCACCAGCTCAATTTCCTATGCATATTCACTTCTTGTGCAAACGTGACCTAATAATATATGCCTTCTCCCACGGGGAATGTGATTTTATTACCATTGTTGGTGGTCAGGCCAGCCACCCCAGCCCACTCCATAGCAGCTCGCGTTTTCTGATGTGGAGCTTGTCCCTGGTCCCATCATCAGCTGTGAGACGAAGACAGCAGTTACCACAAATACCTCTGATCAGAATTCACAGATGGCATTAGATCAAAGCCATAAAATTTCAAATATAGTGATCAGCTTCTTGATCTGATTAAGTAAGAAATGTGAAAATATAAATACCAAATTACTCGAATCCTTTACAGAAAAAAAGCATCAGTTTTAACATTAAAAAAAGAAAAAAGATAACAAACAAACAAACAAAAAGCCAGTGAAAGTTAATTCCTTATATTCTTGTAGGAAAAAACATCCCCCCTCCCTTCCTCTCCCACTCACACACACACTCCTCTCTCTAGTCGCTGCGCCAGAGCCAGGAGTGGCTGCGATGTAGCTGAGATATGGAGAAGACATGCACACCTTTCATGACCCACAACATGAGGATGTCGTGCACAGATTCCCAGGCATGCTGAAACATGGACACACTGAAATGCTCACCGGCACCCTTCCGGTTTTTACTCCTTTCAAGAGCTTTAGACATTGCTCAGGATGAATTACGCATCCAATTTCCAGGTGTGCTCTGAATTAAGTTATGAGAAACCCTGGGAATTTCCCATTGCTAGCTCTGAACGAGATGTTATATATATTTACATTTTTTTACTCAAAACTGAAAAAAGCACTGATTTCTTGTCAGGTGTACACAAATACAAAAAGGAGGGGGAAAATATCTTACCACAGCATGGTATTTGCAACATTTTCCAGCAATGGCAACCAATGCTTTGGGCTTTACAAAAAGTGGTGAATTCAGGGTACAAGATGACTTCTTTCTTTCTTTTCTTTTTTTTTTAGCTTGATTAAAGAGAAAAAAAAAATAATATGGAATGTTTCTGCCAATAACCTGGTGGCACTATGGAAATTTTTATGTTCTTTTTTGAAGCAATGATTTTCACATCAGGAAGAATGTTTAGTACCAGTTTGACACTGAAAGTCTAGATGAGGAAGAGAATATACTGCAAGCACATCTACTGCCTTTAAATCTCTGCATGTCCCTGTGGCTGGGTAATTTGCCAAAGCCCACACAATGTCTGCAGGAGAACCAAGGTATCAGTCAGGAGTTCTTGACTCCTAGCCTTTTGCTTGTTTTTAATAGCACACATTGCTTTCTCATTCTCCTTTACATCTAAAAATAGCAGACTGACAAATCTTGCACCAAATATAGTTGAGACCAAAAGGTCATATGGGCAGAGACCATCTTTCTGCCTTGTAGGACAGAATGGCAATACTTAATGAACGCCGGAGCAATGCTTAGATACAAACCTAGAAAGTCACTGTAGCTTCTTTGAGCACCATGCTGGAGTTCCAGACACCAGGTGCACATTCATCTAATTACCTCAGTGGTAGTGCTGGTATCACAGTGTTTAGGTAGAATTCTCCCATCTTCTCACCCTTGCCCCAGGCAAGGTGCAAAAGTCAGTTCTAATGCTGCAGATCAGCACCTCCCCTTCTTTGTAATTCCTACAGTAAACTAGTTCCGTCATGAGCACTGACACAGAGGCTGTAGGAATTAATCTCAAGGGGTAGTGAATTTCCTACATGTTTGGATTTGGGTTTAAGAAGTTCTTATCATACAAATGAAGTATATCAAAATCTCTATGGTGATACCTCAGCAAAGGAAATTATGAGTGAAGACAGGGTGAAAGTAGTTTAATAGGAGCATCGCACATGCACATGGCAGTCTCACCTCCCAGCTGGAGACCTCTGACTAAATTCTGTACTCCTGTACATGAGTGAAACTCCACTTACACCAGAAATGGGAACACCACTGTTTTCTGTGCACACTTGAGTCCTCTGTTGCTGAGGTCTTACTTCAGGCTGAACTGTGAAACGAACTTCCCATGCAATGATTGAAAACGGGTTGTTCTTACGGGATATCACATTCCATTTTGTGCAGCAGAAAGTCTGCCTCGTTCTGCTAAGTCCCAGCAGAAAATCACCGAACCTCGAAATCAGCTTGACATCGTGGCTGTCGGCCAAAAAGATACAGTCAGTAATGGGCTGTAATTCTTGCCCTCTTCATTTCATTTAGAGTCTCTTTTTTTTTATCCCAGGAGTGGTTATTTTGAAAATAAAAAGCCCTGTTGTAATAAAGGCCACCCCAAGTAAAACAAAAGCTGAGTGAGGCTGTCACTATGTGTAATCTGCAATAGGTTGACCTAGAGCTGAAAATCACAGTATTTTGGCTCAAACATGTATTTCATTCCATGATTCTGAAGTACCCCTTCTCCTCTTTTTTATAGAGTTTTTTTTATAGCTTTTATTTTTGATGGCTCCCATCACAAAGTGAAATAATATATGGTGAAAGTGCATGACACAACATATTATTGTGTAAGCTACCATGAAGTCTTAAATCAAGTGCGCTGTGAGGAAATGCATCAAGTCACTCTGGGTCACCACACCAAACCCTTGTGGCACCGTAAGACAGTGTGAAACATAAGCCTAAATAGCAATAGACAGCATGAACAAACCATAACCTCAAAATAACTGTACAGGGTGGCTTTTCAAGAGGAATGAATCTGGAGGTGGCATCAACTTTGTTATTAATTCTAATCAGTCAAAAGTGGGGTTGTAACCTTACCCGCATATAGGCAACAGCTTAAGGGAATTATTCTGTCATTTTCATAGACTGCATGGGGCAGATATTAAGCTTGATAAAACCTTTCATTCTAGCTGCAAGAAAAATTGTTGATGAGGTGCACTGAAATAGTGTCCATGCTTACAGTCAGGCAGAGGGAGCCACCTCAGCCTGTGCTCTGGAGAGGAGCAGCCCACACGTACCAGGAGCCAGAGCATGGCCGCAGCTTCTTGAAGTAAGCAGGTCATAATGTCACAGACATGACCACGTCCTCTACATCCTAACCCATGGGCAGACACCCAGCTTTGCCGCTGCAGCACAGGTACCTTGCAGCAGGAGCCCAGCTGTGTGTCAAATTCAATGCAGACAGAAAGTGGCTTAGCAGGCTGACTCCTGCTCACAAGCCACTCTTCACTCTGCAGCATTGCTCAAATTTCTGTGCAGTTCAGTTCCTTGCCTGTTGAATGGGAATCATAAGCATTTTGAGATAAATTAAAGTTTTATGGTTGTATGGTAATGGGACTATCCAAAGTAGTATCTAATTGCTGATTTCGGATACATGGAGCTAATCCCAGCACTGTCAGCAGGACATTTTTTTGTTCCTGTTTGAAAGCAAAACAGTAAAAATGTTGCCATGTTAGGTTGGCTGCCTCAGAAAAAAGTCTCCTTTACCTAATCCACGTAATTTAGTTTGCCTTCTACAATATAACAAGGACCAAAATTCAGCCTGCAATTCTGCCGGCAGAGTTCTGACCCAGGAACAGGGACAGGGGAGTGATAGGAATGGTGTCCACCATGGGGTGTCTTTCACAGAGAAGTAGCAACTCTTGCAACACTGGTTCCAGCCCACAAAGCTCTAACTGGACATTAAACATAATTTAAAAAAAAACCCACAATGAAGTAAGATGGCCATTCATTTTACTTAGGTAACTTGCCCAGCAATCAAGTATTTGCACAACACTCAGTCGTGATTCCCTCGCCTGTGCAAACATAAAACAAACAGACCGAAACGCTGTCATTAAGACCTAACAGAAAGCTGCCACATGTACAAAGGCTCATTACCGCTCATGAAAAATGCTTCGAGTTGAAAGGAGTGAAAGGCAGCAGTTAAGGACAACCATCAGAGGTCTCATCAGCTCACAGCGTATTTAAAATACAGTATGCAGCGAGGTGAACAGGTGCAAGCGCAAGCCCACCGCAGGGCAACCTAATCCTGCCGCTGCCGTCCCCCCGTGCCAGGCAGCAGGGACAGATGGTGTGGGGAGCCGAGGAGCAGTCGCGCCAGGACGTGCAGGGGCAAGCGGCTGTCCAGCCCAGCAGGAATGCTCCTCCGTCACCACCCACTGCCCCGGCTTCACTTGATGCCTGTCACAGCAGGGCCTGAGAGTCCAGCCTCGAGGTTTTCATTGGGCTCTGACGCTCCTTCTCAAATAGACTGTTCCTTCCAGTTATAGTTTTAATTAATTTAGAATGAATTATTTGGGTCTCTTAATTTCCTGGCTTATTTTGAAGAAGTCCATTTAATGCTGAGCTAAGTAGCTCCAAAGGCTCCCCAGCTCTCATCTGCCCTGAAGGGATCCAATTAAAATGAGAGACTAGTCAAAATGTCAAACCACAATCATTTTTAAAGCCATTGTGCAACAGATCTATGGCTACATATGAACCACACAGTTAGTGAATAAATCACGCAATACTTGGAAACCTAAAGCCTACAACGCCCTCACTCAAGATGCAGCCTCCCCTGTCAACCAAGAGCATGTCCAGAACTTATAGAAAATAATAAAAGTCACATTTCCTTTTACAGGACAGTTAAAACCATGGAGTACAATGAAACGTGTAAATTAGACCATAATATATCACAAGGGCTTAAATGCAGAAAAGACAGTCCAGAAGGTCTGCTGACTGTGGAGTTGAAGGACCTCTGAGCCAGCACAGGCAGAGGCTGGTAAAGCCATGCCATGCAGAAAATCTCTCTTTTCTGCTTCCAGAGCCATGCAGGCACACTGATTTCAAGGGTCTCCGCATCTGTGGCACATTTTGATCTGGAATCTTTGTGATCCACTTACAAATTTTTTCTGTATTAGCTTTCTCAAATGTTCAGAGAGTGTAATAAGGTCTCTCTCATACACACGTCCTTCACTAGATAAAGTCTTTTCTTGATTTCAACTTACTTGCTTGAAAAATCCTATCCCTTTCATTCTAGCTCTGAAAGTATTTTGCCTAGCTGTGGAAAAGAAACAGGTATTAAATCATTCTTGCATGGGAGACTAAATTAAAAACTGAGACAGGTCAAAATTTCAGATGAGGGTTTGTTTTTAATGAGCTGTTACTCTACCATAATTCAATTAATCTTCTTAACTTCTGCAGAATATTGCCCCTCTGTTTCCCACCAGTCAAATGAGTTTTTCCAACCAAAGCGGCAGGATCACTGAGTACTTGGTCTGAGCACAGGAAGGTAATACTGTTTCAAAGGGACTTCAATTGTTTTTTGGTTTTTTTTCTTTATTTAATCTCATTGCTCTTGTAATGAAAACCCCAAATTTCCCACTCACTTTGAAGTTAAATTTCAGCAGCAGAGAAAGGGATTAGAAAAAAATGAGTCTTCGGAATGGCATACTCCTTTGGGGAAACCCATCCACTCCTTTGGGGAAACCCATCCACTGGTCTCAGCGTGCCATCAAGGAGCAGCAGAGGAGCTGATAGGAGACCAGCCCAGAGGGGTGCCTGAGACAGCAGGGAAGACACCAAGACAGCACTGGTTGCTGCCAGCCCTCTCTGCCCCCAGCCTGCTGATGCCTCCCTCCCAGGGCAGGGAGATCCTATCAAATACTGCACCCACCCTTCTGGGTCTGCCCAGAAGAGCACTGCAAAAAACAGAAGACCCTTTGGGGAAGCTGCTGCACAACTAGTGCGTTTCTCATATGTATAGTGCCCTGTGAGCTGCCAAGTTCCTCTCCCTCTGTCATTTTGTGGGAAAGAAGATCTCCTTTAGGCTAAAAATCACACAAGAGGTGATTTTGTTGTATGGTTTCATGTCCTTCAACCCTTCCCATCTGTGAAATGAACAGAAAAATGGTAAGATATTTATATTTCCTTTTGTGCATTACTTGAGAACTGAAATGCAAACATGCCATGTCCTGCAAAGCCGAGAAAAACGAAGGTTTGAGTATTTCAGTCAGGCAAAAGGAAAGAGAAATTAAGATCAGTAAGCACAGCAGAAGTACAGTCCTGTTTCTGCCTGGTTGTAGCAGGTAGGTACACTGCAGCAGTTTTCATGCTAAAGCTTTCCCTGACAGTCACCCCTCTGCAGGGTCTGAGGTACTGCATAAGTGGAGGGAAACAATGGAGAAGCGCTGAAGTACAACGGTGTGGTAACAGCTGGTCAATGTCTTTCTAAACACATTGTTATCAAAAAATGATAGAGTACCAAGAAACAGCAATTTTCAGCCGTAGGAAGAAAGTTATCTGAGCTTGGAAAGGAAGCTTGAGAGAATGAGGGCAGAATTATCTAGAGCAGTTTGCACAGCCCTGAAGAAGATCGGAGACATTAAACTACCAAGGTCTGCTCTTCCTGAGACTCCCCATGTGACTTTATATGATGGCAACAGCACAGAGAAATGATGTGCATTTCTACAAACTGACATTTGTGCCCCCCAAATTACACAATTTGTGTAATTGCTTATGATTACCTTCTAAATAACTGATGTGTGGCAGGCTTGTCCAGGGGTTACATATCATTATTTACTAAGTATTTGACATATACCATTGGCTGACAGTTGCTTAGTAATACATAGTTAATAATGTGCAAATAATTAAAGGAAAACCATCACATTCTCTCTGTGTACTCCCATTTTGCTGGCAGCATGTTTTTGCCTCTTCAATTCACTTCTCCTGACCCTTTTCCTGGTCAGCTGTGCTTCCCCTTCCACTACTGAGCATTAATATTTTATCACAGTGTTTCCCTGAGTTGTCTGTCTGAGATGGGGCAGGTTCTCCAGGTCACAGATCCCTGCCATGGCCAGGTGTTTCTTCACCCAGAGGACACCCTGGGCCACACTTTGAGCTTGGAACAATGACCTCTCTCCATGCTTTTTAACAAAATATAGTATCTTACAGATTTTTGTGCCCTATAGCAGCTCCCAGAGTGAGGTTCAGCAGAGTTGTGCAGGGAAGATAACAAAGAAGTTAGTCCCAGCTATCTGAAGTCAACACCACACATTATCACAATGTCCTTCAGGAGCTTTGCTGATGTTTGCGCATTGGCCACCAGCCCAAACCTCAAAGCAGTGTAACTAGAAGGCAGCTCCAACCTTTAGGGGAACCAAGTCAACCCGTGGATCACAGGCTCAGGGGTTAGCTCCAGCAGAGAAAAGCATTTGCATAAGTTTCTCAGTTAGCCTGGGCAGCCGCTGGACGTGGCAGTGTGGGTTCGTTACACGCCAGGGAACCAAAGGATGGCATGATGCAAGTCACGTACGCTCTCAATAAGCCATCTGAGACTCGTCAGCGGGTGAGTTACTCGTTGATGAAATACAGGAAGAAGAACTGCATTTAATAAAGAAATGTTAATCTTTGTTCACGGACTCACCACTTGTTATTATATACACGCACAGAAGGAAAGGGCATCGGATAGGTTACACATTGTAAAAAGCTTTCTAAGCTCAACTTCATATGATGTCAAACCTATTTCTTTTCTGGCATAAGTCCTTTTACAATCACTTCTCTGCCTATATGAATAAATAATTAAGGATTTGGGATAGCAGTGGGTCCTTATTACAGCACTTCTTCCTTCTCTGTTACAGGAATGACCTGCCAAGCTCGAAGTTCATACATTACGAGTGAGATCCTGTGGGGTTACCGTTTCACCCCTGTCCTCACTCTGGAGGATGGATTTTATGAAGTTGACTACAACAGTTTTCATGAAACATATGAGACCAACACACCAGTTTACAGTGCCAAAGAACTGGCAGAGATGGCCAGCCGAGCAGAACTGCCCCTGACATGGTCTGTTTCCAGCAAGCTGGACCAGCATGCTGAGCTGGAAACTGAAGAGGAAGAAAAGAATCAAGAAGACCAAAACGAAAGAAATGGTGATGTGGCCAACTTGGAGAATGAGTCCAAAGTGTAGAACCACTGGAGGCACAAGGGCCACACCACCTCCTTTATCTTCTCCCTCTTTGCTCCCCTTTTCTTTCTCTGACACATCTTTTTTTTTAATTCCTTGTTATTCTTAATTCCAGGAAAATAAATACTTAAGTTGCGAAATATCTACCTGCCCAATTTAAACCAAGAGATTCGCAGACTAGGCAAGGGTGTGGGTTAAAGCTGCAATACCCATTATTGATGGTGGAATCTCGATCCCCAACCTGGTAATGACTGCTGGCTTGCTTGGCACCTCTCTGAGTTCAGAGCTCCAGGTTTATTCACATCAACAAAAAAAACCTCAAAAGCAATGGTAATATATACAAAGGATTTAAAAGGAAAGACTAACTAATGCTCATCAAAGGAATGGGCTTTGGCTCCAGTTTTGGTGTATTTCAGAACAGTTTCACATACTGAGTGACACACCTCTATGAAATGGGCCTTGCAGCTTTAAGACAAAGGTGAGCAGAGGGATCTGCAATCCAGCACGATACTGTACATATGCCTTATGTAATTACTTTCTCTTTACATTTAGTAATAAACACCGCATGTACAAAAGTACTGTAGTAAAGAACTTCTAAATAATGTACATAGATGTGTAATTAATGTAGGTTTAGAAACAGAGTTCTAGAAATATTGGGATGCAAAAACTAACTACCCATCGAGTAGGCATTTCTCTTCTAATATTTGGATTATAATATTGATCTTTTCCCCCTATATCTATGGCTTTTCTAGTGCATGACATTTTCTTCAGTGTACCAGACTGGCAGCTATTTAGAGTACCTCACTGTTTGCCAAACAGATTGTTTTACTGACTCTAAAAAGCCATAAGTCTGGGAGAGGGCAGGGTAGAGAAACTGTAACATAATTACTGATATACTGTGAAAATGTTTACAAATAGGGCAAACCATTCCTGGTTATGTTTTTGGCAGTTCAACCTAAAATTTAGACTGTGGCAAACTCATGGTAAACCAGAATTTCCTGTATACTCTTAATATAGCAAGCATGTTTCATGTGGAGGTATTATCCTTTATGCGCAATATCTAGGGAAACTTCTCCCTTCTCCCTACCCAAAACATTGGATTTCAGCGGAGTAGTTTGCTACACAAACAGCACAAGCCATTGAAAACCGAATGTTACACCTTAGCAAGTAGATTTTAGCTATTCAGCTAGGAAGGAAACAGCTGAATTTCATCTGAAGCCGTAATCAATGAAATTCATTTGTTGACAGCACCGGGGCTTGGCCGGTCTTGCAGGGTCACGGATGGTGCAACATCCCTGAGTACATGCTTCAACAGGGTTTCTCAGCTAAACACATGGTTCCTGCCACCCGTGCTCAGGAGAGCAGTTCCCTAATGACTTTCTTCACCTTAGGTTAGCTCCTTGGCTGTTGTAAATCCGTGTAAATCCTGTACATTCTGACTTGAGAACTTCAAAACTAACGGGACAGTGATAATTTGCATAGCTTACATGGCAACACTCACACGAGTAGGGGAGCTGATGTCTACGGCCACAGTTTCATGGACATGCTCCGTAAGGGGCTGCTCACACGGTGTGGCATTGCCCAGTGCTAAGGACCACTCAGTCAGGCCCAGCGTGCATAAAATACTACCTGTTGAAAAGAGATGGCGTTGCTTTCGGTGGGCTTTCCTCAGGCCCATCAAGAACAGCACTTCTGTCAGCGAAGGAGAAGAAACTGCAGCCTTAATTTTGTTTTTTATACCTGCCTACTCCAGAAAGGAAGTATACACTGAAGAGAATCTGAAGCATTTTTGTACAGAAACATTTATGTTAAAATAGAAGAGAAAAAAAATAACCTCAGGAGAAACTCAGTGGGCAGGTGGAAATTTTGCACTGTGATATAGCTTCCACATTAATTTCACACCTATTTTTGATTTTTTTGCTGAAACTACTGCCCCGTGCTAATTTTCACAGTGTGTGGCTAATCAGTGGGGTTTCTGCAGGTCCTCTAGCTGTGCTCCATGCTGAGGTGGGCAGAGAAGGTTGTGGGGAAAGGGTTGCACACCAGGGACTGGCAGATCAGACTGGATGGAAAGAGTTTTTTGTTTCAGCTCTGAATGTTTTCCCTAGAAGGTTTTCAGAAAGCAGCATGAGGTAAGGAACGGTGCAGAATATGGATTTTTGTTCCCTCCACCTGGGACGGCTGATTCTGCCAACTCAGCAAAGGTTACTTACACTTAACTTTTGTGAAATAACACTTGTTTTGCTACAGACCTTTCAAAGCTCATTCTTCTGCCCCAGCATCAGCAGGTGCTGAGTGCTCCAGTTCACCCATCATAACCCAGCCGTAAGGCTACCCCTGAGAGGTACCGAGCGTTTTTAAGGAAGGGTGGCTCCACAGCTCCACTGGATGACAGAAGCCTTAGAGCAGAGGAGCCGGGGGGAGTGCGGCATCGGTAGCGACGAGCCGCCCGCATGTGTCAGTCCTAGCGAAAAGTGCACGAGCTGAGAGCAAACCCTTCCTCTGCGGATAAAACTGCTTTTTGCTCTTGTGATTTACTGGGCCATTCTATAATTCATTGCTGCCGTTTAACAGAAGTCTGTGTTAATTAGAACAGCAGCTCAGGGCCCTAATTAAACCTTTTTTGTGTCCTTTAGCACAAAAAAATAGACTTTCCACCACTGGGGCATGCGCATGTGTAAGCTATATTTTTGTGAATAGGGCACCTAAAGCTTAAGGTGTGTGTGTTCATCTCTTTCTCTCTCTCCCCCTGTATTTTATTGTCTTTGGTATTAATGTAGTATGGACTGTAAAGTTTATGAAATCTCATTTTTGTAACATAAGCTTAAAAAAAAATAGAAGCCTCCAAAGCTTTCAACAGGGAAGCTTCACGTAAACTTTGTACTAGAATGTCCCTATCAAACACCTTTATTTTTCTACAATGATTGATTAAGCAGTTTAACAATGTATTTTGTGTCAATTATTTCAACTGAACTGGTAAAGAGATAATTAAGAATTGAATGCTGTTAATTAACAATGGATTTTCAAGCCGTATATACTGAGTGGTGTTTTCATTAACAGTAAATACTTAACCTGGGAACTTCATCTCCTAATCCTAAACAATATACTATGGAATATCAGTGCACTATGGGAATAATTCTGGCAAATCACATTTAAGGAACGTGAAAAGTGCAATATTTTAATGGAATTGATTATATAATTAATCAAGACCCATTACATCTCTGTATATTTCACTCATACATTTTGATGTCTTTTTCTCAGAGTATCTTGTGATTTCCAGGAGCAAAAGAATTTACAGAGCTAAATGTGAGCTCTCAGTAATCTGCTGCAGCTCTCATTTCCTTCTTCCAATGAACAGAAATGCCATAGAGGTGTTTTGTACAGACTTCATGCACAGTGTTGCACAGTTCTTTCTGGATCCTTCTCACTTTTTTTTTTCTTTCTTTCTTTCTTTTTTTTTTTTTTTAAATAACACACTAGTAGTTTCTCCCCTGTTCCAGTTTCCAAACCAGATCTTTCAGGTGCTGATAATAGACACAGACATACTGCTTTTAATGGAGCAACACAACTTTATACCAAGCGAGAATTTGTCCTTCAGCAAATACTTAAAGCTCTGGCTTATTTAGCAATAAATACCATCTTAGCAGCATTAAAATAAATTTCAGAAATTATTTCAAAATAGGCATCAAAAAAAGCAAACAGTCTCTTAGCAATCTACAGCTGTTACGATCTAAATCTTTGCCCTACAAAACCATAGTCATTGGCATTGATGTGAGCCATCCCAACATATTTAACTTCTGTGATCAAAGTTGAATGTCTGCTTCTACAACGGGCCTTGCTGCAAGCATTTCAGGTAGAGAGGATTGCACGGCCCTGAGTCAGAGCTCTGCACATCCCTTACAAGGCGGAGGAAGGAGGTGGCTTGCTAGAGAAGGGTCCCCAGCAGGCAGCTGCTGAACCAGGTGGGACAAGGTGCTGATGCACAATGCACAATGCAAGAGGAAAATGATTGACGGATGGTTTGAAGTTAACTTCAAGACAGACTCTGGATTTAACCCTGGTGCACAGAGGTGCCCAGGTCTGGGGTTGCCCATGTTCCTTTGCTGGAGTTAAAGACAAAACTCAGGCCTTTCAATACCAGGGAAGAAATCTCTCTTTTCTTTTCAGCCACAGGGCAGAAGTTCCCATTTCACTCAGCTGCACAGTGTTGGGCTGCTTAGGAGAGGGAAGACCTGGATTCAGTGCTATCTTCAGCTCAGGAGGTTCAAAGCCACATCCCACTTCTCCCAAGAAACTAATCCTGCCATAACAGCAACGGCAGAGCCCCAGCCCCTATGCCAAGGGCTGACTCTCTTGAATTCTCCCACTAGCCCAAAGAAACTTTAAATCCTGTGGTTTTAGCGGAAGAATGCAAAATTCCTCATTCCCTGGGTCCACAACAGCCTCCATCCTATCGATCAGGGTGCTCCCTGGCTAAATGGCAGACCTCAGGCTGGGGAAAGCACAGTGCTCAGGTTTCTCACCTCCTGAGCCAGCATGGCCAGCAGCCAGCTGCTATCTGCAGAAGTGCAGCACCACAGCCTTTGCCTATGTTCCTGAATGCAACCAGCTACCGTGTCTCCTAGGAGGGCAAATCCCACAAGGCCTGGGTTTGATGTGCTCTGAACACCACCCACCAGACCAGCCTCACCAAGAGGTGGAGGGAAGCCAAGTTGTTTTATCTCACTCCAGCCTCACTGCCAGACGGGTACAACAGCCCACAGCCCCGAGAATATGCACGATGCTACGCTCAGAAGCTCTGGCCAGCGGGAGGAAGGGGTATCTGGGACTCCTGTCCTTGGCAGATTTGAATTTAAGCAAGTGATGAATTTATACCACCTCCTCCAGTTATTAAATGTGGGTGTGAATTAGAGGCTCCACGCTGAAAACGTAATTTGTCTATATGGCAATAGGAAGGTCAGGCACCTTGGGTAGGACATTTTTAGCAGAGCATCTGACTGTGAAACATTAACTTTTTACTATTATGGTACTCTCTGTCCATCTATTACAGTACTCTCTGTCCATCAAACTATCTTTCTTTTCATAATGTCAGCCTCCTTAACAGCCACTATACTTCACTCAGACACTTTTTAAGCTATAAATCAGACCTAATAAAACAAGAGCAAAAGTTGGTTTCTCTTCCACTCTTGTTCCTTCAGCTTGTAAACATGCTGTTTGGAAACACGCACTTGGAAAGCAGGCATAAATTTAGGGGTTGTGTTATAAATAATTCTTAAAGACAAGACCTGAAGGCTGTTATTTATTTTTCATATTAAATGATGTTCTTTTATGCTTCCTGAGTGAATTTTAAACTTCTAGGATTTGGCTTTTTTGGGGGAAGGGGTGGTGTTAGACACTCCAGGGCACGCTTCATTTTGTGCATTTAGTTCGAGCTTACCTCTACCAATTTCCATTTTTTCAGATCCTCTGGATTTCCAGAAATTACAATCTAGTGGCAACTTCAGTGTAACAGCATACTTATTTTACCACTTGCTATTTTCCCACTTGCCTCTATAGTGATGCTGTAATATAGTTTCACATAGATAGCACACAAACATCACATCCAACAACAGCGTTCTAAAGAGACCCAAATATCTTGCTATTTCATCTCAACTGTGAAATCTTTTTTCTATTCTAAGAAAATTTGCAAGTATAAAAACCAGTTCTTCTGTCATTTTTTCGTAACTTGTGTGTCATCCACACAGAATAAAAACTTAAGAGTTTCAAATAATACCAGCTGCTTTGAGGTTTTTTTCTGAGAAAGCAGGACTGGGGAGAGCCCTCCCTATTTTTTTTCTTTTTTTTTTTTTTTTTTAAATCAAAGGCAGCAGCTCCAAACTCACAGCTGCAGCTCACGGGCAGTCCTCTGGAAGCTACGGGCACCATCCTGCTACCATCTTGCTATGAAGTCCGTATCAGCCACTCTTCCAAGCCATAGAGCTCTTTTCCCTCAAATTATTATAGGCAGTCACTTGCATTAACTTTTCTGGAAGGTTTAAACTGGAAGAACTGGTGGAGAACTGTTACCCCACCACACTTTCCTCCACATGCGTTTCACAGTCTGTTGGACTGGAGTCCTCTGGACTTCTTCCGTCTCAGGAAAGGAGGATGCCTGGTACACAAGCACGAATCCTCGCAGCCACTGTCCCTGGTCACTTCCCCATCATCTTGACCAAGAGGACCCAAATTCCCTACTGAAATATCTGTACTAAAGGATGTGTGATGTTGTGCTAGAGATGGCACCATTCTAGTTCAGAAAGGATGGCAATACAGTGTTCTATTGTCTTCACGTGCACAGCATGTTGTACACAGCTTTCTGCTGAGGTGAGAAAATTGAGCTGGAGCACAGCACTGCTAGCAGAGCTATTTAAATTCCTAAGAAATCTTCCCAAGAATGTAATCTAATCAAATTAAATTCAAGTAAAAAGGACCTTTTCTAAAAAATATTATGATCTCTTAATGAGAAACCTCTAATCTGAAAATATCAGTAAGATTGGGGGTGAGGAACCCAAACTGTCACACTTCAAAGTCATTATAATGAATCCTGTTCAGCTGGTGATAGAAGTTATTTCCTTTTCACAGTAACATTTTTGGTTTAGATGGATGGGATGCTAGAGCTAACCTCCTAAATTTCTGCAAGTGATTTTCAGAAATGCTGAACATTTACCAGCTATTACCAAGATCAGTAGGAATTAGGAGGCATTTCTGTGAAGAGAGACCATCTGCTCATATGACAATGTAAGAACTTGGAGCTGCCTTTTGCTCCTGCTTTTAGGCTCCCTGGGAGATGATGTAATCAGGAGAGGTCTTCACCTCACTGAAATGCCATCCGCATCAAAAACATGCCAAAGTCCTTAAGAACCCACACACGTTGCGGTAGGTTTTAGGCACACATTTTTAGGCGCCTTAGGGATCACTAAGGGCACTGTTAAATGTGCTAAAGTCACTACAAAACAAGAGCAAAGAATGACTTGGCTCTCCTAAGGGCATTTTATTGAAATCGGGTTAAGGCATGGCAGTGGGGTAAGAAGAGGAAGCTACACAGCTTGCACTTGAGCTGTAGCTTCTGTAGGAAAAAATGGAAGCCATTACTTGGCAGAGAAAACAGCAATCCTCATTCCTAATAAGCTCAGTACTTAAAACACAGGAAAACAAGATAATGCTCTTTCAAATCAAAAGGTAAACCATTTCATAGCAAATTAAAAAGAACCCTGGGGAAAGGGAAAGGAAGGAACACAAATAAGTGTAAAATCTACAGAGTAAATCCAACAGAAGTCTTAGCCAAAGAGCAGAGCCACTGGAATCAAGAGTTCAAAGCTAAGCCATGCTACTGGCCATTTTTCACTTTCCATACACAAGTATAGTTTCTTTGACATGCATGAAATTACTATTAATAAATATAGTAAAGTAAAGCATGAACAAAACTATTGGTTAAAAAAGTTGGCTAGCCAAATCATCAAAATCTGTATAATGAGAAGAGACAAGGGAGAGAATTCATCACTGAATTCATCAGCACTCCCCAGCCCCATGAAATACATTAAAGTAATACCAACAAGAGAGAGCATTGTTTTTAAACTTACTGAATTCAAAAGAAAGGGGGAAAATGTTCAATTCACAAAAACCATTGTGCCTCTTCAAGACCCCATCTTTAGGGTCTTTTGCCACCATCTACATGACAAGGTAGAAACTAGCTGTATGCTAGTTAGTACCTACAATACTGATTGTCAAAAAGCTTTTATCCCTTGAGAGGCACAAATTCAGAATGAACTTGAAGAAAAATCACAGCAAGATCACCTAATACGATAACTAATACATGTACAAGGAGTTAAGCTTCTGCGTAGCCTCATTTCCCAGAGAAGAAACAGAAGAACAGAAACAGAAAAAGAAAACTACGTAGAAATGTTCCTGAAAAATGGCAGAGGAAAATGTGGCTTTATTTCATAAATTTAAATAATAATTTCCTTTTTCTTTTTTAATGACAGTGTTTGTTCTCTCTTTGTGTCAACACTCTGACTGATTTGCTAAAAATCTGCATGTCCATAAAAATATAACCTCTCACAAATAATTCTAGTTTTGTAAAGAAATAATTTATTTGGGGTCTCTAATTATTAATTATTGAGTAATCTGTGGATTAGTACTGATAATTAGAACAAGATCAATATATTGAACTGCTTCAGAGAAGAAATTCACAAAAATTAAAATACATCACTTTACAAATCAAAAGGGAGTATTCTATTCACAGTTTTTTCCCCTCACATTTCTAAAATAAAGTAATGAAGCATTTTGATATTAGAACAAAATGTTTTGTTCAGCTGGAGACTTTCTTGAAATAGGTTGAAAAATCCATTTTTGCTCATCTTTGCAGCTAATGAACAAATTCACACCATCGAATTAATGTCAGTTTACCTACTGTAAAAAATAATAGGTATTAATATTTTTTTAATAAAATACTCTGCTGGAGATATCGAGCAGTGAAGAAATCTGCCACCAAGCTCACCCTTACAATATGAGTCAGTCATTGCCATGACTCTGATTACAGCTAAAATTAGACTATTCCCAGTATGACATTCTGTACATTTTCACAAAAATGGACTTGTGAAGGGTTTGGACCAAAATGTCAAGGACCCGTTTGGGATTTGGGAAGTGTAGGCTCAACTTCCTGCTGTAACTGACTCAGACAGAAATTTTTAATCCTAGATCATCTTAAATATGAAGTTGCAGAAGCTCAAGCCAGATCTCCTCCCTCCCCTGGCAGTTTCTACCCATCAGGTTACAAATTATCAGTCAATCTGTGGCAATCTCTGAAGAGCTATCCAGAAAAAAGAGAAAAAAATTGGGGGTTAAGTTGAAAAACTCTAAGCAGATCTACCATAAAATTCACAGTGAGATACGAAGACTTTCTCTAGTCACTGACTGAAGCTGGAGCTCTGCCTCTAAAGGCTGAGAGGCAATACTCTATCCTGGTCGATATACCTGGAACGAGTAGGTAGCCATCAAAGAAATGAATGATTAAAAAACGATCATAGATGACAGCCTGTGAGCAGCAGGAGAAAGGGGAAGGATTACACAAGCACAGGGGTGGAAATGCCAATGCATTCCAGCAACGGCCCCACCGAAAACATCCGAAACACTGAGGAAGCACTGACTGCTTTTTTTTCTGCATTGTGGCTGTCCCACAATGGAAAAATTCCACTGTGGAAGAAGACAGGCAAAAGAAAAAAAAGAGAAAACTGA
>VZTL01083086.1:0-20077 GCA_013400535.1 Scopus umbretta
ACAGGGGCTAAACCACAACATGGAGAGGAGCATCCTCGAAACCGCCTGTCATTACACAGTGAGGGCTTTGCACCCTCACATTTGTGTGACCCCCAGTCATAGAGGTTTGGATGTACAAAATTTGCTACCTGAGTGCCAAGATCTGTGTGTGCAGCCTAAGAAATTGGCAATAATCCTTTATTACAGCCACAGGCTCTCTCTGGAAATCTTATTTGCCTGTTCAATTTTACAGGGAATAAATTTCCTAGCTGGAGGGAAATTTCTTCCTGTGAGAGGGGACCAAATGTCTCTGTGAGACACCTTACCAACAGATTTACTACAACACAGAGAGGAAGAAGTATAATCTTGTATTCCAATAAGCCTGCAAATTCACCAGGGAAGAGTCCACCATCACCGCTGAGGATGGAGGGTCACCCGTAAGCCTGTTGTGCATTGCTTATCTCCTGCCATCCTTGCACTGTCCCCACCTGTAAAAGGGATGCCAGAATCAGCAGCCCTCGCTCCTGGCCTCAGTCCTGCCTTCCTGTGTCACAAGCAAGGCATTAGAAAGGTGAATGAAGACAAAATAAAGGAAGCTCTTTGTCCTGTGCTGGCATGGCAGGGGTGTGCTGTTCAAGGAGAGCAACCCGTGCCCTTCGAGGTGCTGTGAGGAGCTGCTCTGCTCTTCCCCCTCTTATTCAGACAACTGTATACCAGCCTGGATGATGCCTCTGAGGGTTTCCACGCATGGGGAGGTGTTTCTTGGAGCCAGGACTTGCCCTGCAGACTGTCCCACTAAACACCTGCTCCCTTTTTAAGCTGCATTTACCGGGGAAATAGAGACTCGGGCAATCTCGCCATTTCTCCTCCCTGTTCTTCCCCTCTTACTCCTGTAACAGCTTTTGAATCCTTTGCCCAGTTTCGACCAAATTTTACAGAGGTCTAGAGAGCTTAGAGATATTAAGCATCCAGAAGTAGTGCAAAACCAGACTTCCATAAAGAAGAAAGAGACCATTTTAGTGGCTTTAGGGTGGAAGAGGTGAATACCATCAGCCTTATGTTTGCTCAGGAACCCAGGCTTCCTTGCTTCTGCTGCCCAAGCAATGCCTGGTGACTGTTGTGATGGTGAGCATTAGGGTCATAAGTAGTGCCATAAATAGCTCATTTAAATTTTATGTGCCATTTACGCCATCACTGCCAACAAAGTGACACAAGATAAATAAAAGTAAGAAATGCTTTCAGCTTCAAAAATAGAAATGTTTTTCACTTTAGCTGCTGCAGGAGGAAGGCCTGACTCTGCTCTCACTTATGCTGGCATAAAACAGAATTAGCTACACAGAAATGAATGGAGTTACATCTATCAAAAACTGCGCAAGTGACAGCAGAACTGACCTCTTTTCTTTTAAAATACTTCCTACTTAATACTGTATGAACATCTTTTTTTATTTGATGCAGTAATCTTTTAGGGCTGACTTCTGCCCGTCAAATCAGAGCCTGACGCCATTTAGGACCTAGCATGGATACAGCTCAGAGTGGAAAATCTGTCATGGTGAAGACCCTAGCCATATGAGAAGCGATCCTTGTGCCAGCTCGATGGCCCAGCACAGAGCAACGTAAAGTGCCTCCACGGAGGGCCAGCATTTGCTTTTCCTGTGCTAGAAAATGCTAAAGCACAGCACAGGCGCTGGCAGTAACAGGGGTGCTCATGGGCCTCTCCAAGGAGCCTCTCTGCTGGCAAGAGGAGAAACCCTGATGGATCCCTGATGGTGCCCCATTCAGCTCTCCTCGTCCAGAGCCATTGACTTTAGCCAGGCAGGACCAAGCCTCCATGGGACCTAAGCAGGTTGGCAGAATACACAGAAACTTCCCGAGGGATATGCCAGAGAAAGGAGACAGCATATCCCTCCTAATGAAAGCAGAGGCTCAAAGACAATGAATCCCTTCTCCCAGGGAGCTGGATCCCAGTGCTCTGCTGTCTGAGGTGGCAGTGATTTGAAAACTAACCAGAAGCCTTGCTGCTATCCCAGAGTACTGCATTAAATAATTGAAAAATGAATAATTAAATTAAAAGAGGATTATTTCCCACAGGCAAGCAGAAAATTGCTGCCTGCAGGACAAAGGATGACGGCAACACTTAATTTTCTGCAGTTCTCAGCAGTCAGCAGCGAGGTGATGTGAATAACATCCACGGTGGGCAGGAAGAGCCCCTCTGAGTCACGTTGGGTTTTTGGCTCCCAGTTTATCCCTAAATTGTCTATTGCCAAATGCAAGAATAGTGATTTCTGAAGAACGAGGAAGCAAATCAGGAAATACGAGACATTCCCTTTTTCATGAATGTCACCCTTGGGCTGTCAGGGTATCCATTTACGTACAGATACCTGAGGCATTTGCAAAGATCAGTCCCGTTGACTCATGGTTAGCTGCTATACATATTTGTAGGATACATTTCTATGTTTAGTCCTCTATGTTTATTTTACTGCTGGATATGAGGAGACATGCACGTGTGCTTTGTTCTAACACTTTATAAGAACAGTATTTAATGGCACTATTATATTTTTCACTAAGATGTATATATCTGTTTGAACAGACGACGCATTGTAAGAGTCTGTATTTCTCACGAACTATAATTAAAAATGAACAACTCTCCGCATAGGATAACAATACCATAATATACTTGTTCCCCTCACAGAAATTTAAACAAGTCGACATGCTGAGTGAATAATAATCCTATATTTATGCAGCACTTCTCTTCCCTCAGTAGCTGCAAGCCCTTGGTGCCCTGATACCCAGACAGATGAGGCACTACAACAGGGTCTGAACACATCCGTCGGGGAATGAGTTGTACTTTTCAACCCTTCCACCCTCCTAGCTCCTCAAGCTCTCCTTGCCCTGCAAAACCTCTCACCCAGCCAGCGCATCCCTTTGTTATCCCTTTGCACCTTTCGTATCTGGAAGCCCTCTTCTTCTTCTCTGTGTAAAGCTGCTTCTGACAGCACTCCTAAACCCTTCCCTAAAACTCCTATTTCTCCAGTGAAGCAATTTCTTCACTCACCACATCAGCGTTGGCTATAAAAGGTCAGGGTATTTTGCCAAGAACGGTGACATTTTCCTTAAGCCCATCTTCTCATCTCTCTCTGTCCAGAAACTTAATAGTCCCCAACACGGTGCTCGTAGTTGCGATTGAACTGTCAGAAATTAGATGGCCATGAAGGCGTCATGGGATTCAGAAACACATGTGCAGCATTGGGAGGGGTAAGGCTTCTGCCCTGTTAGTCCCCCTTCCTCCCTCCACTAGCAAGTCCATACTCATCATCACATCACACCACATATATCTGAAAACTGTGACACTGTGCAGGAGCCCAGAGTTTCGACAGCAGATTTCTCCTTCTCCACCCCCTGTGCCAAAGCAGATGGGCAGAGGAAGCTCGGCGAGTAAACAGCATGCTTGACACTACGGAGCAAGGCTGCAGCGGAAAAATTTCTGGATGCCAACCCAGGGCCCCAGTCCCAAAATCAGCCCTTTCCTTCTGGTCACCCATCACAAAAGTATGTGTCCAAAATGTTTCGCTCACCTCTTGAACTGTAGCTGCCTGTGAGACAGACCCTTGCACCAGGTTGAGCACGGAGCTCCACCACAGCAACTGGGGAGGTGCCTTCACCTCCAAGGAGAGTATGTCTGCAGGTTTCATCGTAAGAGAGGACATCTCTTGTGGACATGGCTTTGGAGAACAGGAGCAATGAACCGATGCTGGAGACCAGAGCCAGTGGGGCCAAGGTAGGGGAAGGCAGGGGTGAGGCCCTGGCTGGCCATGCAGGCAGCTCCATCACCCTCCTCATACAAAGGTCCAGCAAACCGAGGCTAACTTTCAGCACAGAAGGCGCAGAGAGTAGAACAGCAACTTCTCCCTCCATGTAAAACCATGAATAGCAGCACAATGGAGGCTAGTGGAGCAGGTATTTCAGTACGTACCTTTTCATTAGACCACCTTTATGTTTGGTAAATGAATCTCCAGTGCTTTTAAAAATGGCTTCACTGTGGCGCATTTGAGGGCAAATCATCACCGAGCCAAGAATAACATTTGCACACACAGTGGTTCAAACTCAGTATTCACGCCGTATCCGACACCGATGGTCCTTTCTCTACCTAGGCAGCTATTCCCTTATCTCAGCCTATCTAACAGCCACAGAAACATAGTGGGTGACATTCCCTCCTGTCCTGAAGCCCTCCAAGCTAAACCAGCGCAAACCATCTTTGTCCCGCTCAGCTCCAGCCCCAGCTCCCTCCACCGCTCTGGCAGGGGCTAAAACTGCCCGAGGGATATTCTCATCCCAGCCATCTGGCAGTGGTCCCTGGGGGAAAGTCCTCCAGCTCCGAACTGTCAGTGTGCTGCCAGCTGAGTGCTCCCCGCTGCTGGAACAACTCCCAGCCGGCCAGCGGCCGCCGGCCTCCAGCCTCTCCCTTCCACCAGCGCAGAAGAAAAGAGCTGGTTTGGGGATGGGGGAGGAGGGAATTGAGCTTGGACCCTCCAGAGAGGAGTTCGCTTTCCCTCACTCATCAGGAAGCATTAAAGTACGGGTTTTGCAAAGGTGTGTCAACCCCTGTCATTTAGTCAGTTAGCGCTGGCCCTTTTCATCTGCAAAGCTCGTTACTGGCCAGCCGTGGTCTTCTCTCAGTAACCACCAGGCAACTGTGCTGAAACCAGTGGCAGCGAGCAGAGCCTGTCCCCTCCCAGACAACTCAGGCCCCGCAAGGCTACCCTTGCAAGGCAGGCAGGGTCAGCCCTACTATTCCCTCTGACAGATGGGAAAACTGAGAGGAGGCGCCATGGCGAGATGTGCCCAGGGCCTTCCTTCTAACCTGTGCTGCGAACGCATGAATTACTCAGCCCTGCGCTCCAGCCAGTCGGCTCAAACTGCCTCCAGTGCTCATTGCTGCAAACCATTAACAAAAGTCTAAGTGCGTCAGTACTGGGTCAAGTCAAGGTCCCATCCGCCCCTGTATCCCATCTCTGGTGAAGGGTATGGGTGTGTGCTGGCAGAAAGGCCATGCCAAAAAGGCTGGGATGGAGCGTCTCCCTCCCAGTATGCCTTGAAAAATGAACGATTCCTTTCTATCCCCATTACCTCTCCTAATGATTAAAGTATTGAATCATGCTTCTTGGCTCGCGGTGCTTGCATTGTGCAGGTCTGTTTGAGTTGAAGAAAGGAAATGCTTTGATGATCTTAATCAGAACTTCCCTCTAAACACCCGTTTCCGTCCCCGTCACGGCAGGAGCAAACACAGCACTCTGCTAACCGAGAGCTCGCATCCAAAATGCACTTCCAGCCCCAAAGGTCACTAGAAAGAGAGGAAAAAATATAACCCTGCTCTCAAACTGTTAGCCAGACCAAACAAAAGATTCCTCTCCACTCCCAAGAGCAAGAAAGACTCTGGTAGGCAGTGGGGCATCAATGGGAGATCAATCAGCCTGGTTCCAAAGCCACTGAGGTCAAGAGGAGTTTTTCCATTGATTTCAGTGGGGTTTGGATCAGGGCCTTGGGTAGCGCATATCATCAACAGTAAGACTGGTCATATGAATCCAAGATCTAAATTGTGTCATAAGAGCATACGGCAGCGCTTCAAGCAGGCGCTGAAGAGAGTTATTCACCATATGCTATTGATCCTCCCTTCTACCTTGTGAAGATGTTTTATATACTTTGCGTCAGAGGTAAAATTTACCCAAGGAATGTAATAAACAGCATCGCTGCAAAGACAGCACACTAACTTTACACTACTGGCATATTAAAAAGTCATCCACTCCCTAGCGATTTCCTCCTGCACGTACCAAAGAAGTCCAAGTGTGGATAAATTTAACACAGATGATTCTCATTTTTTGCGTCTGGAAAATGTTGCCCTGGCAGATCTCAGAGTCAAGCTATACATCTGTCACTCCCTCCAGTCAAGTCCTTGGGAATCTATATTTATAGTGCTAGGTTTTGTACAGTTAGAGTCTGTGCCAAAGCCTGCTGCAGTCAATGGAAAACTTGGAAAAAAGCCTTAGAAATGTTTTATACAAGCACAGTTTTGACTAGAATATGTTAAAATGTTAGAATATGTAAAAAAAAAATTAAAAAACATTTTTTAAACATTTCAAGGAAAAACCTATCTAGCCATGGGCTTTATATACTAGATTCTGAAATCAGCTGTGGATGTGTGCTCCTGAAAATGCTCGGGGCAGGGAGATTACTTGAGCAAAACGTATTACCTGCCATGCACAGCATCCTCCGCTCCTCTGGCACTTCAGTCTCTGTGCTGGGTCAGAGGGAGTTTTGCATAGCTGATTCAGGTGGACTCCAATTCCACTTCAGCTTACCTTTCTGTTAAACAAACGCCATTCTGCAACCTCATTATCTGCTGTTGCCAATCACTGAGGAATCAGGGGGTGTGTACATCAATAAAAGCAAGGAGATTTTTCTCCCTTTTCAAGTTTGCGGGGAACAACAGCATTTCCTGCAAAAATTTTTTGGACAAGCACAATCTTCCTTTGGGACTCCATTGCAAAATGCTGGCTTTTTTTGGGTGACTGCAAAAATGTCAGTTTATCTTTTGTCCTGGGCTTCTACAGCTTTTGTCAGATTTTGTCACTCCCTGGAAACCTAGCGTACAGAGTCCAGAATGTCTCATCTGTAGATCAAAGATGCAGTTGCCGTGAAGGAGGGGGAAGTGGACCCCAAAAAAACCTTCAGAGCAGTAAATGGATAAGGAAAAAAATATACATCACAACTTTAAAATCCTGGAGCAACTGAAGAAAGTTATAAGAAGTCCTATAAGCGACTTCAAAACAACATTTCCAGCTGAGACACCCAAGAGAAAAACCCCTTAAAAAGGCTAACCAAGAGCATTTGTAGGAAGTACAGACTCCATAAGACTTCTCTAGTAAACGTGGCTTCTCAAGGTTGAAGAAGGTCTCAACCAACCTCACTGAGCTTTGCACAGCTGGTGTAGGCCTCTAAGCTAACAGGATCTGGCAAGCCCGGAGCCAGCTTTAGCATCACTTAGGAACAGAGCACAGTGAAGTCAAATGTCTTCCAATGGTTCCACATTCGCATATATTTTAGTGTCATCTACAGCAAACCCATGGCTGAAGATATAAAAGATGACACTGATCCATTGGCCTATGGGTTCACAGTTTTTATGGTGCTGCATAGCTAAGGACAGGAGGGTTCACGAGGTCCAAAATTAGGGGGTTCTCTGTCCGGGTCATCTGTTAAACCTCGTCTAGGAAGTGTAGCAAATTAGTTCCCCCCTCAAAAATGTGAAATAGGTAAAACAATTTACTGTTACTCTGCTTCCCCACCCCTTTTATAGCAAGAAGTTTCATCCACAATGTGGGAATCCCAAGCATAATTTCCTCCTTCTGAGAGTGTAGGAATATGTGCGTCCTAGATACATGCTGTAACTACCACATAACAGGTTTTATCCCAGGGAGGTTCTTCATGCCTGAAATAAAACAAGGACACTTGGCAAGAGACAACCAGATTTGGTGGCGGGAATCAGAAGCTGTCAAGGGAAGTTCTGCTGCTGCAACAGTTGTGAAGAAGAAGAGGCCGTAGGATGATGGAGGCCACGGAGCAAAGTCACTGCTAGCTCCAGCAGTCTGGATCAGGGTCCAGATTTCTAGCTCCTTGTCTCACCTGAATGCTGGATTTTTAGAAAATTCCTGATAAATTTTATGTAACTTCCTTTCAGTCTGATGCTGCGTACTTGCTCCTTTTACATGCCACGATACGATGAGATCTATTTAATGTATTTCACAGTCTGATGCTAGTGAGTGGCTTTTATATGCCTCACACAGTTGTGTGAGTTGGCTTGCTACATGCTTAGGCAGACGCGTGCCCCACAACTCCAGGAATGTCTCTATTTCCAGAACGTACCCATTGGTTTTATAATATGCAAATATTTGTTCACTGTTTTGGTAGCTGCACGAAGTTAGGAGCCAGGGAACTTGAGACTAGCCATATACTGCACAAATCCAAAGCACACCTCCAGTGTGTGTAAATTAGCGTAGCTCCACTGACTTGGATGGAGTTGGGCCGATTTATACTGGGTGAGGAGCTCATGTGACTAGAGCCATGACCCCAAAACAGCCTGTCATAGGACACCATCCCGCTTTCTCTCTCTGCAAGTGCACTAGCACTGCAAGCTCTGTCTCACGCTCTTCAAATATGTATTTCCATCCTTTCCAGAATCACTGAGCTTCCTCTAACATGTGCAATGCAAATATCACTCCTTGAAGTTGCTTGTATCAACATACACAAAAGCAGCAATGCCCAAATTTCAATGTGTTCTCCATTTAGCCAGATCGTTAACAGCCTTCCTACTGCAGCCAGGGCTGATGACTATTAAATGCTACGATTCTCAGCACAGAAAAAGTGGAGGGTAAAGAGGGCTCCAAAAAACCCATGGGGAATCCCTCCCATTGTTCTTTAGCAAACTGCTGGCTCGTTGCAGATGATTGTATGTTATGCCACGTGCTGGCCCTTCACGCACAGCAAACGGCACCGACGTTTATCAAAAGCATTGCACGAGGTGAGAGAGAGAGAAAACCACAGCAACGATAACAAGATCTTGGCACCACTTTAGTCCCATCTGAGCCCTGTTTTGATACCGGGAGTATTCCAGAGGCTCTGCCTGCCCGCTCTGTGCAGGCAGCCTTTGATTCCCTGGGTGGCACCGGCTCCTGCCCTTTGCTGTGGCTTTAAGACACAAGTGCATTGTAAGTGCCTGGCTGCAGTTCTTAAGAATACCAGCACTTTGGGCTCTTGGAGCAGCTGCATCCTTATCCCCAGCATCTGAAAACCACTTGTACTATTAAAGTGGCAGAATTCAGAATTGGCATTTCCCCATAACCACAGGTATTTTAAATATTTAGCAAAATAAGATAGCACGCTGGAATGGTTCTTCCAGGTCCCGTGTAGCGCTTAGGCAGGAGACAAAAAGTACCAGAGTCGGCTCTGTGTGAGATGAGCACTGGATGCGATTCCTCCCCTCTTTCAGGCAGAATGCAGCCACTATGCTCACAAAACCACAAAGATTCTTCCATGAGCATTGTTCTTCTTGAAACTTTTCATGTCCTTGTACACAAAATGCTGCAAGACTCATAACCTACTTAAGGTTGGTAATGCAAAGTGGGAACTAATTGTCCCCAGGAAGCGGGTGGCTGATGAAAGTTCCACTGGTGTGAATAACCAGCACAATTACAGGGAAAGGCAGCCGTCTTCAATGAACTGGTAATGGGACACTGAGCCTTTAACTGTTAGATCAAAGTGTGAATTTCTCCCAGAGCAGCACTGACTCACGTTATTTGATGTCCTATGGGAAACATGCTAGTAAGGCTCATTCCAGCTCATCAGAACCATTGAAACTGAAGGAGCTGGAGACTCCAACAGGCTGAGATGTTTCTGTTGGTCCTACCAGAATCGTATCTACACCTTTGGAAACCTGACCTTACTTGTCTCCATTGCAAGGGCCACCACTGCCACTCATTCAGACTGTCTCAATTTTTGGCCAAGGACAGAAACAGCATGAAAACGAGAATCCCAATTTAGCACTCATGTCAATTATTTATTCATGAATGCTGATTTATTCATCAAGATGTCTGCCTTCAGCTGTGATTTAACAGCTTTGCTAAACATGGGTTTCACTTAAGTAACAAGGAACTTCACTCTGGTCCTTCATCTATCTAATAAGGACCAGCAGGGGTCCTTATTTAATAAGGACTGCAAATGGACCGATCTGAATTCTAGCTTTAATAGACAATATTAATAGCAAAGATTAATTTCCTCCACTGCAGGAATGAGCATTAGGATGAACATTATGAGGAAGTCAGGCTAAATGGCTGTCATCTCAAAGCCTTAATATCTATTTAGGTAGTCATTTTACAGTAACAAACAATTCAACCTATACAAAAGGTAGATAACGCATAGGAATGCTCTGTGGACCTTTCTGGGCCATAAATCTCTATCACCTCGTTGCCCAAGTCTGTGTAGAACCAGAACCAAAGAGCCCAGGTGGCCCTCCCAGTTCTATATTTGTACTGAATATAAAGTAATCCATTTATTGGTCAGAGAAGATATATTACAGGTATCTCCAATTCAGATAAAAAATAAAAGACTTTATACAGTCACCCAAGCATGAATCACCAGGCCTTTACACAGAGTGATAGCCACATGCTGCAGGGAAGGCTCACTGTAATGTTGGATATGGTACAGCAAGTCTGAATTGTGATATGAATTCTTAGTTTAAGCAAATTCACTCTGTAAAATGAGAAGTTCCTACTCAGTGTTGCTCTTGCAGATTAGAACGGGTAACGTTGGATTCCTGGTAGCTCAGTAAGGATATTCAATACAAATGGAATAGGCAGGGGTCAGTGTACCTAGAAAGCAGCCTAAGACCTACTAGGAAACAAAAACCAGTGAGTAAGATCATCTGATTGCAACCAAGTCACCACGAACTAGCATGAGCTGTGGTAAATGGCTATGGGTACAGTTTTAGCCCATGGCAGTTATGATCCTTTGCTTATGTTCTGCTTCTCAACTGCAGTGGTCAAGGAGCTGAGCACGGCTCAGCTCAGAAGTGAGACTGTGCCCATGCCACCTCTTACTAGCACAGCTGAGATGAAGGAAAAAATTACCAGTCTCAGCTCTGCCACAGCCTCCCTGCTGGCATCCACTGTTCTCTTACACCTCTCGGAATGGCGCTCTAGCAAACAGTTGTCAAGCTCTCTCACCAAAGGGACTAGACTAATCAGTTTAAATGGGCCCAAAGTGGTTATGAAATGCCCAGACAACCAATTCAGCAAGCAGACTAGGCTGGATAGAGGAGATGTGGGGAGTAACAAGGAGCTACAGGTGGTGACCTCTTAAGCCAGCCAAAAGAAGACGTGCACCCACAACCTAGCGTGTCAAAAAGCAGTAGCTTAGTCACATGGAAATACGTGAAAATACCCAAAGCCACATACTGCTCTACTTTCTCCCCTTTGGATGGTGTTTATTAACGAGTCCTTCTACAAGTCTGGGGGAATGACATTGGGATGAAACAAACTATGTATTGGCAGTGAGTATGCACCATGGTTTGCTATATGCTTTGCATGTCTTTTTAAGTGCCAATGTTTTTCTTCTTAATTTTTTTTTTTTTCCCCAAAGCCTGGCATATTACCATGACAGCTTCACAGTGAGACACCAGTCCAACATGCTGACATCAACTAAAATGGCATAGCAACAACCCAGCCCTTTCACATACTTTACGAGTACAATGTGTTAGTGTTGAGCAATATTTGAAGAAATACTAGGCAAAATAGTTCCCATGAAGACCTGGATACTGTCTTTATACAGGCAAAGAAATATATGACAGAAAAGATAAATCCTAATGACATTGCTGATGGCCCACCTAGTCAGGGAGCTGTTGTGAGAGTGAACTGTAAGAAATG
Source organism: Scopus umbretta (assembly GCA_013400535.1). Taxonomy (NCBI): domain Eukaryota; kingdom Metazoa; phylum Chordata; class Aves; order Pelecaniformes; family Scopidae; genus Scopus; species Scopus umbretta. The sequence goes on from VZTL01083086.1 coordinate 11,448, forward strand.
ACCCGTGAAAGACTGTCCTCTATTCTTTTCAGTTCGTTTGCTCTACATTTATGCTGGTGAGAGTTGTTTGGTCACACTAAGTAGAATAACATGGTAAGAGGTTTACTTATTTGGCATCTAGTGAAGATAGACAGGTAAGGAAAAAGCTGTGCCAATAATGACTTGTATGAAAAAGGGTTGAGGTGGACAGTCTACTCTGCTGGAACCACACTAAAGCCCAAAAGCAATGGCACATTTGCAGTATCAAAGGTCTGCACATTTCACAAAGGAAACGGAGCTTCATCTCTGGAAATGGACAGATAAAGGGTTCAGCTCAATCTCTGCTGACATACAGTCCTTCATCGCTGCTTTACAACATTCACATCTTACGCAATTCACTCAGCTTCCCCCCTCCCTTGCCTTGTTCAGAGATGGAAATATTCTGCTGGCTTGTGTGCTGTAGCAGCTGCTCCTCTTGACATTTCTGCTGCAGGCTGGGATACAGACCCTGAGAGTTAGTTCTAATGAAATAGCTAATATAACCCTTCCTCTCCTTTCCCAATATTTCATGTGAAATAGATATTCTAATTTAGGCAATCGTTCCTCTGAGAAGTCTTCCAAGGTTAGTGGAGATTCAAAAATAGTTTGAAATAGCAACAGCCAAACCAAGAGTGCTTTAGGCTTTAATTTTCTTCCAACAACTTTTGCTGCTTATTAGAAGAAGGTAAATGTTATTTCTACCCAGGTATCCTACAAGGAACTTCAGTCTATTAGTTATTTGCTCCCACTTTTTAGATGGGTCCCCAGGTAAACAGAGTAAGGTACAGAAAGCTAACTTCTGGTGCTGTGAGTAGGGCTGTGAGTCTATAGGACACAGCACAATAAGACAGTGTGATTTTGGCCCTCTGAGTGCATTTGTCGCTCAAAAAGTTCCAGGGAGAAAGTGTCTTTACAGAAATTATTCATATTGCATTTATATGATAGAACATCCAAGCTGAGGTTTCATCTGCTGAAGGGAGAAATAAAGTGCTGTTTTCTGGATAGGAAAATGAATACAGTGATTGCAACATGAAAAAGTGGTTTACTCTTGGCAGGCCATTTCTCTAATGGGCCTGCAAGCACTGCTCATTAGGAGTGTTTTAATCACAACCAGTGACCACTGAAGTCTCTGTAACGACAGCCTCCATTACTTCCCATCACACTGCAAATACACAGCCCATGAAAACATTCAGGTTTTTTCCAAGCTCCGCTGAGATCACTGGCTAACAAACCCATCAGCATCACACCGAGGAAATTTGACAAAATAAGGAGAAAGCTGAGTGTCAGTCAATGAGACCTGGGAACAGAGATCTCTCTCTTGAATTACCCTTTCTGTGCTTCTGTCCATTACCTGAAGAAATGTGGGACATCTGGGAAGTAGGAATCGCAAATGCAATCAGTTACCCACTCAGCTGTGACAGATCCAGTTTGAGTTCTGTTTGTATTGCTCAATAATTTCTTTAGGGAAAGGTATGTGGCAGTAACAATTAATTGAAAAATGGTAATTAATTGACATATACACTCCATCTCAGCAAGCAGAAAATGTTCATTCCTGGCACTGGAAAGAGACAACAGTCTCCTCATCCCAGGTCATTTTACAGCTCTATTAATCACCTGTGTTTGTTCCAATGGAGAACATGCTTACTGCAACTGCTTCGTCTCATGCCTGCATGCATTTTCTTACCCTGATTCTAGCATAGCCTCCAGGAAGCTCCGTCAGCGCAGGCAAGTTACATCATGTAGTTCACAGAGGCACAAAACAGCACCGCTTGGCCAGCTCCATTAATATCATCACACAGCATATTGATACTGCTTTTTATGCATGTATGTTTTTCAGATCCCAGGAACAGCTTTACCATCATTAACTAACTAAACAGCATATTGATGGGAATCAAGATTTAACCCATAGTGAACATTTCTCAACACATGCAACCCTGGTGAGGCTTGCTGCTAGATTGCCATGGACCTGTTTCCAATGTTAGATTTCCACTGATCTGTTTTTCACTATTGGCTGCCTTCTGTATGCTGATGTCTTCTATCAGTACAATTAAAGCAAGGGCTGGGATAGCAACTAGGGACATACCTGCCTTGGACACGCACTGGATTGCTATATATCACGGGTCCCAGCAGTGAATTCCCAGGCAGAAGTCAGGGAGAGCCCGCTGATCATATAGCCTCCCCCCAAATCCTCTCTCTGTCAGCTTCCTCCCTGAAACTTGCATTTCCCTCAAGATCTAGTATTGATTCCTCAGACTCAGCCCAGAGATTATAAATATCCCCTGTCTCCCACGTTCCAGTTAACACTTTGTGAGAAAAACTGAGGAAATACAGTGACAGGGATAGATTTTATGTGGCATCCTAAACTAGCTCATTAAAAGCAAGCAAACAAACAAAAGAGCTCCCCAAACCCCAAGCCCTTTCTGAAATGCAGCTTCCCTCCATCTAACTCTGTCATGCTTTAGAAGTCCCTGCGCATCCACCTGCAGCAAGGAAGGCAAACGGGCAGTTGAAGGGGTATCTGCTGTGAGATCTGCATCCCTTGATCTAGAGCCCAGCTCAGCCCCTTCCCCTCCTGCTCTAGCTTTCTTGCCCATCTTCAGACTTCACCCAGGAGACCTTTCAAACCCTCTTTTATCACGTCTTTAGCCTTGCCGAGTTGCTGGCAAGATTCCAGCATTCCTGGAAAAAAGGGTACTAGTTTGTATTAGGAGATAATGTAGTCGATGGAACAAAACCCATTACGCCATCCAGCAGCGGCAACCAAGAAAGCTTTTACACTTTGAGGAGACACAGCAGCTGTAAACCTCTGCAGTGGTATGTTTAAGGGCTTGCCTGTCATGTTGGATTTTAGGGACCAGTCTCCAAGCAAAGATGCAACAATTTCCTGTCCCTATTCCTGATAAGCAACCGCTAATGAAATCTTTTTTGGAATTTTGCCAAGGGGAAAACAATAGCTTGCCCGAGCACTTCAGCTTGAATGGGTGCGAGCTATTGTGCGTCATCTGCTTAGCCAAATCCTGCGAGAGGGCTGGGGGATTATAGTCAGAATTCAGCGTACGTGGAGAGAAGAGAGATGTGCATCTGTTTTTTTCTTAATCCCAGCGTACTCTGTTATCCCACTGGGGAGGATGGAGCTATGGACATACCATTGCAACTATCAGCCGAAGCTGAGAGATCAGTTCTGACAGCAGCAGAGAGTACGCCATGAGCATCTGAATGCACTGACCATGAAAGTCACTAACTCACCTGAACAATTTTGTTGTCCTCTTTAAATGTCAGGTTTCACGCTGTCATACACTAATCATCATATGATCCCACAAATTAGTCAGAGCTTGGGCTTGCAAACATATGGTAGGAAGCTGTGACAGGAGAAGTTCAGATGGGACATTATGAAAAGGTTCTTCACTGAGAGGGTGGTCGGTCACTGGAACAGGGTCCTGAGGGAAGCGGTCACAGCACAAAGCCTTTCAGAGTTCAAGAAGCATCTGGATGATGCTCTTAGTCATATGGTTTAGTTTTAGGTAGTCCTGTGAGGAGCAGAGAGTTGGACTTGATGATCCTTATGGGTCCCTTCCAACATAAGATATTCTACGATTCTATGCTTCTGTATCAGGCAATCAATACATATGGTCTTCCCAGTGGTTTTACAGGTGGAAGAAACTTCCAAAATGGAAACAGGTAAATGAAGTCATGAAACATAACATCCATTTCTAGAATATTAGCTTTGGTGTCCTTGAGACTTTTCATGAGAGCAAAGGTATGAAGAAAGACCTGGAAGGTCACATATTAGTAATCTCTAAACTGAGGAAGCTGGGGCTTTTCTGTAAATGGAAAATAAAGATCTTCTGTGCTTTAAGAATCCTGAAAGATGATACTATGTAAGTCAACTATATGATGTTATATAAGCCAACTATAGACTATGAACGTAATTTGTTATCTTACTGTTTCGGTAAATGTGCTTGTCCATCCTTTTTCAACTCCAGCTGTAAAGGAATGGATTTATTTATTTCTCCAAATGCAGTCAAAACATATTTCATTGTGCTTACATGGTAGGAGAATGCCTGTCAATTTTACAATGCATTTTCAATAGTTTGAACAGAAGTCCGAACTTGCAACTGCTGGTAGTGAGTGCCTGTTTTTGACACATACCTCTTTCTTAGTCAGCTGCTGCAAATCAGTCATCATGAAATTGGAAATTCATTGCAGAACAAGGTATTGTACACCATGGGAAATGTTCCGTGACTAACAAAGGATAATTTGTTTAATCTGATTTTATTTTCTAAGTTAAGTGGCTTTTCATTTCTTCTTTTAGATTCAGGAATGAACATTGTATTCAAGTGCATATCTCCTGTGTGTACTGCTTGAAACTGTACAGATGCAACAGCTTGTCTACGGAGATCGAAACCAAAGGTCGGTTTGCCTAACATTGGGATATGGGCCAGGTCTTGTCTGTGTTTTTCTCTCTCTCCCGATATGACTCTTGTATTGGTGCCAGGAATTAGGATATTCATCTTCTCTAGGTAAACATCAGTTTATAAAAAGGAGAATATAATTGCAGAGAAGAAGCTATGATATGGCTTGGGATTAGTGAATGCCTCCTAATTGAGCTTTAGTGAAAGCGGCAGTTCTGGCATTATTTTTATTCACCTTGTGGAAAATTATTGGAGCATATTTCATATAATTAGGATCAAGAATGGATTTGGCATCACTTCCAGCAAATGCCCCTAAACACTAATCTGGTTTATTTGGCACCACTGCTGAAGCTTCTCTTGTGGGGAATACAATGACAACAATTAACCTGGCAATACAGAACAGAAATGGGAAGTGGGAAATTGTCTTGTCTTTTATCCACATACAGCGTGAAGTGTGACCTCACTCAGCAACACAGCAGCAGTGCCTTGAATTTATTTTCTTCTTTTTTTTGCTTTCTTGAGATGCCCTAAGGAATCTTCTGGGTTTTTTTTCCCATCTATCTCCAAAATCCACATTTTTCCTGCTGTCCAAGAGGGCCTGAACAACACATGGGCCCTATTTAAGGTGTCTGTAGCTAAATGTATTGGATTTAACTGGGTGTTGTTGAATGACCAAAAGATTCCTTCCCTTTCTAGAACTAGACCAATATTGACTGTCAACAGCTGTCAGTTCGGAGTGTAAAATCAGTGGTATGATTTGGGCAAGGTCTTTAGGTTACTGCACCAGGAGGTACATTTCTTTTTATTTTAAATAATCCCATATGGTGTGTACAAACTCCAGTTTCTAGTGGGTTCTATTTGTTCCTTTTTTATTGCAGTCTTCTGGACAACTAATCAAATCTCTTCCCCGCCCCCCCCCTCCTTTATCCACTAGTTAGAAATACAGCACCAGCAATATGTTTTAAGATTTCTTAAATAAATTTAAGATTTCAGGTGCAGTGACAATTCATCCATCCATAGATTTTTTTTTTTCCTTTGATATAGTCATCAAGCTGGACGATAGTGCAGCAAGACTTGGGAAAACGTTTGTTTGCTGGGAGGATGTTTGGAAGAGGAGACTTCCACTAGAAGCAGGACAAAGAGATTAGGTATTAACCTGCGATCTTAAATACTGCAAAGCTTGAGAGACTTAGAGAGATTTACAGAGATGTGGGGGAACTTGACAGCAAAGAGGAAGAGCAGAGTGATTTGGTTTAGCTGCTGAACCATCTGAGAAAGGGATGCAGGAGAACTCTGCGGGGACCAGCAAGCGAGGAAGATCCTGTGTACTCAGGAGGCCTTAGACTTAAGCCCAAAGAACACTATCAAGTGGTGAGGAAATTTAAACAGGGAAATACATAGAGCTGCTTATTGGTGGTTTGGTTGTTTGTTTTGTTGTTTTGGTTTTTTTTTTTCCTAGAGCAGTATATTTCTTTTGCCAGATGTAGGACCTAAGAACACAAGAAATGCCTTGCCAGACTCATATTCTGTCTCTGACCGTGGCAGCAGGAAACACCATCCAGGCAAGCATGCTTATTTAATTTAGTAATAGTCGCAAAATCTGCCTCCGTTTCCTCTGTCCTGGGTGGCCGGAGAGGTGAGCCGGGAACCCCAGAGCACCCGCTGCACTGAACCTCATGGAAGGAATTTGCTTAAGCTGCTGAGCAGTCCAAGGGGGGCAGCTGCAGGCCTGAGTCATATGATTTCTACACAAAGTCCCATTTCTTCTAGGGAAAAGACAGAGAGAGCCTGTGGCCACGGAACCTGTGAAAGAGACTGAGAAAAAGGCAAGTGCTGTGATGTGCTCAGATCTGGAGCACCTGAAAAGCCTCCTGGAGAGTCAAGGTAGTGGGGACCAGGAATAAAATCCTGGTGAAAGCCACACTAGCATGTGTGATGAGTGGCTGGAAATCACAGGATTGTATTTCAGTCACATTATTAAAAATCTTTCCAAACACAACAGATTTGGGGAAAGCTGTCAGGTCTACCCCCATCTTTTCCGAAATCTTGGAAAAACAGAAGAGACTCGCAGCCTGTCCTGATCATTAACACCCCCCTCCCCGCAGCCCCCAAACAGCCTCAAGCAAATGCCAAAGCTGAGAGCTCCTCACAGAAAGCATCCTTCCATTATCTTGAGCTCCAATCTGTGCTCTGTCCTTTTCTTCGACAGCAGAAAAGGGATGTGGTAAGTAAATCCCATGCAAGCTGTTCACATCAAAACCAACAGCCGATCTTGTAAAATTGCTGCTCATGGTAAAATACCTCGTTTAGCAAGAGAGTAGCTGCCTGCAGCTCCTGGATTGACTGTAGATGTAGCCCAAAGACGAGCACATTGCAGCAATTTAGCTGTGAAGCAACAAGTAACTGACTTGCAATAGCAGTGCCCGCTATGGGGCAAAAATATGCTGTTGCAACATTTCGGCCAGACAAAAATGAGAAACTTCCTAGAAACTGCTGATTTGCAATGGTGCAACGGGAACCCACCTAGAGCCTCTGTGTGACAGACCAACAAATGGCAGGCACACATCTTCCACGAGGAGTGGAAAAGACTGTTTTGCCTAAGCAAATAAGTCACTTTTGCCAGGTGTAATTTCTGCCAAGCCACTTCATCATGAACTCAGAATTTTCAACAGCACCAGCCTTGTCAGGTGAGCCAGAGAAAGGGGACTGGTTACTGTCAACACAGCTGCAGTACCGCAGCCTATTTTTCCTATTCCGTCCCTCAAAAACCTCATTTACCAAGCAGAGAGAGGAGCAAAGGGCAGGACAAATGACACTGCACCCGGCAGGATCTGAGCCTTGCTCTGGAAATGCCTGGTGTGGAAGCGAGTGGCAAACCTCTAACACCAGTCCTCCCCGCTGCTGCCATCAGCACGGAACCCAGCAGTGCCCTGCCGCTGCGGCTGGTCACTGTCCCGTGTCGCGCCCTCCCCTTCCCGCTTTTATTCGTGCTGCTGCCCCTCACCTGGACCCTCCACAGCATCCGCGCTTGGAAAGTGATACAGGCCACAGTGCTGCTCCAGACCCTACCCTGTGCAGGAGATATTCCGGCTTGTTTTCCTGTGTTTTTTGTTAAATTAAAACATTTTATTTTTATGCACACATGCCATTGTACCCCATTGTTAAATTCAGAGGCTCTTGAGTTCATCCTTGGCTCAAAAATCTTGAATACTCACCTTCTGGCCCTTGAGTTTAAAAAATCTGGCCTGGATCCTTCATGTCCTCTCTCATGTCAGACATTGCACAGCCCTCTGAACAGTGACAGCTAAAACATTGCATATGCTGTAATACCAAGTTTTGTGAGCAGAAAAGGGGTGTCACCCTTAACCACGAATTTCCTTCTTTTTCTAAAAATCTGTGTAATAACAATTAGCATGGCTTAAATATACACCTTACATTTTCATGGGTTTCAGCCACAAATATGTTTACCTCACACTACATCTGAAGTAGAAAAATAGCAATGTTCCCTGTCAGCACAAAGAGAAGTGAAAGATAATAAATCACTGACTTGTAAACTGCACCCAAGAATCAATAAAATGTAAACAGCTACAAAATAGAAGGTAGAAATACATTAAATATGAATGATAAGAAAGAGGAATAAAACTGGAAAATGATAAGGCTGTGTATTTCATTACATGAGACAGAAGTGATGGAGAATGGTTCTGGGTTGGTAAAAGGAGAGAAGTTCTTTGCAAACAAAATGGTATCTGACCATGTATCCTTGTCCACTATCCCTCTAATGGAGATGGAATATATCATACAAGTGTCAACAACTTTTAGAAACTTTACACATCGCTGATTACAAATGAAAATGTAATCCAGTCTACACGTGTTCTGGCTCTTATCTCTCCTCCAGGGGAAAGCATTAAAGCCTCAGCCTGCCATGGAAAATGTAGTATTCAGACATCTGTGACCAGTATGTGAAGAGAAGAGAAGATAAGGTGCATACCAAGCCTACATCTGTGACAGGGGTCTCGGGCTCTCTAGAGACAAATGAACGAATGCACATGGAGACCGACTGAAAATTTTCTAAATAAACCTTTGCCTTCCCCAGAAGTATTTGCTCTCTACAGATATTTTCTGTTTTGAAGGAAAAGCTCACCAAAAAGATTTTAGCCAATATCCTCAGTACCCAAGTGCTTCTCCCCCTCCTTCCCCCCC